>PITA01007018.1:0-40098 GCA_004023965.1 Spilogale gracilis | reverse complement strand
TGCCAGCTGCTGGAAATTAGGATTCCTGTTACGTGCAGCTGAACAGATTCCCAGCTGATAAATTGAAGCAGCCCTTCCCCGCACGTTCAGCTTTGGAAACTTGACACCACTGTTGACTGCCTCCTTTTCACCAAAAACTAAGATTTATTACTGGACCCCGAAACTTAATCTTCTTTGTTATCTTCCCATGCACTTTCTTTTCAATCTCATTCTTCTCATTGCAGTTCAATCCCGTGTTATGTAATCCCTAGATGATATGATAGATGTCACTTTCCCTTCAAAACTTTTAAAATGATATTTTATTTCTGGGGTGCCTGTATGGCTTAGTAGCTTTGGTTTCCCGCCCTTGGTTTCAGCTCAGGTCAGGATCTCAGGGCCCTGGGATTGAGGCATGCAGTCAGCAGAGTCTGCTTCTCTTTCTGCCCTTTTCCTTGGCCCCTCCCCCTGTTTGTGCTCTCCCACACACTCTACAATAAATACATCTTTTTAAAAAATTATTTTTTATTTCTAAAGAATGAAGGTCAAATTGTGTAAAATGGCAAATGTGAATTATTTGTGAATTCAAATATGAATTACATGTGAGGGTCCTTTACAATCTGTTCATAATCTACCTTTCTAGGCTTCACCGTCCCCACTAACTTACATATATATTCTGTCTAGTTCACATAGTGTTTCTCGAGAGTTTCCCTAAATATTTATATAACTCCTTAACACCCTTAACTGTAGCACTGCTTCTTGTGTGGTCCGTTGCCTCTCAACAGCACTGTGGAAAGACAGCCTATTTTTTTGCATGATGTGTGGTACCTCCATACTCAGATTCTCTTATCCCTCTTTAGCCAAGAGTGAGCCCTCCCATCCTGTAGCTCTTTTGGTCACGCACAAATTTCACTAAGGCCTGGATATATGTAGCAATGGCTGTGCCAGGTATCAGGACTTGAAGGATGAGTAGGACATAGTCCATGCCATTGATGGACCTACGCATCTCTGAAACAAACAGAAAAAGATAATTCTAGGTTGTGAAGATCACTTAGCCCAAGCTTGCGAGGGCAGCCTTTGAGAAGGTAATGCCTGAGGCAAAATGAAGAATCAGTACTCTATGGAAGAAGCAGACAAGGACAATTGAGAAAGAAGAAATGGTAGAGCAAAAGCAGATTTTTTACAAGACACACCATGCTAGGTTTGCTGCTGCCGAATGTGCTTTCAGTCAATGACCAGACTTTATAGAGATGAATGGCAATTTGATGGACTAAAATGTCCTCAGATTTGATTTGGTGGCAAGCATTTTTTATAATACCACAGTCTTCCCTGTGACCGGCTATTAGTAATGCTTTATTTTATTTTATTTTTCTTTTTTTTTTAAAGATTTTATTTATTTATTTGACAGAGAGAAACACAGCTAGAGAGGGAACACAAGCAGAGGGACGGAGAGAGGGAGAAGCAGGCTTCCCGACGAAGCAGGAAGCCTGATGTGGGGCTCGATCCCGGGACTCCAGGATCATGGCCTGAGCTGAAGGCCGTCGCTTAACCAACTGAGCCACCCAGGCGCCCCGTAATGCTTCATTTTAATGTTTTTCCTTAAAGGAAAAATAAAACACAAAATGATCAGCTCGTGTAACCTGACAAAATGGTTGACTGGTTGACTGCTCCTCTTTTTTTTTTTTCTTCTTTGCATTCTTCTTCCTAATTCTTTGTGGAATTTAATCTCTAGTGGGTGTAAGTCATAAGAAAATATGTATAAAAACTAATCCTTATTTGCTAAACTATGCAATGATATAATATCTATGTATAATAGTGAAGAGATCCTATGGTTCCATTCCTGCACTGCCACGGGTCCTTGGGAGAAGACGTGATTTGAGTACAGCGTCACTAACAGCTGTAACAGATCAAGTCTGAAACCTCTGTTGCTTAGCACAAGGCAATTCTATTTCTAGTGGACTTAACAGGACACGTGAGTCTTTCTACTTGAGTGGTTCTCCTCCAAGTACTGATTTGGTGATCCCTCTGTTTATCCTGTATCTCCATCTTTTTCGACACGTAATTCCCAGATACTTTTTCACTCTTCTAACTGGTTGGAGAAAGAAAAGAACATACCAAACTTGTACTTGTATAAACTGAGTCATTTTTGCTCGTGCCGCTTTGGTTGGAACGCCTAAGGTTAAGGGAGGTCTGGGACTGTGGTTACCTTCTGAGCCCTGAAAAAAATAGAAAGTGAGTTTAGTGGTCAGTAAACAGTCTGAGACACTTAATGGGGAAATTAATTTATTCCATGTGATGACTTTGTGCTAAGAATTTAAAGGGTTAAATACTGTTTCAGAAGAACAAAGCCACATATTACAATTATGTTGCTTTTCTCTTCTAAAGGTGTTTATTTGATTGATTCACTCATTAATTTCAACAAGCATTCACTGAGAGCTGATATAAGCTAGCCATTATATTAGGAGAGCTTATAAAGAGACACATACCAGAGATATTGACAAGGAATAATTTGTCTCTCCATCTGGTGGAGTGCTTGTACCAAAGTAGGTGCTCATTAAGCATTTGTTGAATTAATTATTCAATAAATGATCATGAACATTGGAACATGCACTTTTATGGGGCTGCAGTCATCACCACAGAGGTGATAGAGTTAACAACATTTTATATTGTATTGGGCGATCTGAATTCCAAAACGCTGCCCTGGGTGTATTTTGGCTATTTGTTGGAGAGATAAAAACCTCATGTACTGATTTGCTTCCACTGTTCATTAATTCCTTAGCTAAATACTAAAACACCTAGAACAGTGCCAAATACCAAAGGAACACTCAATTATATGCTATTTAATGAGGATGATGACAATAAAAGCTATGAGTCTGGAAAATGAATAGCATTGCTATGATCCCATTTTAACAAGCTGGATGGTTTTTCAAAATTGCTACATTTAGGAATTGAGGCTTTTACTTCCTTTCCTCTTTTTGTTCTTTTTTTTCCTTAAAGAGTATTTTTCTAAAAGAAATGGAAAGTTGTTGCCATCTAGTATGGCACTTATAATTCTTTCATTGATAATAACATTCTTTCTGAAGGATATATGGGTGTTAGATAACCATAAAGAGGCAAATGTGTGAATTTGTGGCAGGAGAATTTAAATCAGTCAGTTTATCAGCTTGCAAAATTTTGGGAGGTTGTGATACTAATGAATCATCAAGAAATAGTTCTTAAAAATATGGCACAATAAATTAATGCTTTGGCATACTCTCTCTCCCAAATGATACAAAGGTAGAACAATAAAAGATGCTATCTAAATGAGATAATCAGTAGGCTATCTCTAGCCTCATAAACAGGATAGATATTTCTGTATATGCAAAGAGTACAGAAAACTAAGAGCTATAAAAATGTCAGGAAGTGGCAGTTAGGAGCTTGGCTCCTGCCAGGGAATGAAGCCTAGGTATTTCATATAAGGTGATCTAACAAAATAGAGGCCCACATTCAAAGCCAGTGGTCCTTAACAACACACAGGAGAGCCTGGGGTTGCCGGCACTGCATGGGTTCATGACTTCTTAGGCAACTCTGGACCCAGGTAGGCCAGAAGACAAATGAATTCTGATGACAAGAGGATGGAATAAATAGCATCGATTTTGTGAATAAATATGTAAATATCCCAATATCTTTGCAGAGAAGAATTCTAAACCTAGTTTTTACCTGGGAGCTATATATAATCAGGTGGAGGCAATAACCAAATTTTTAGATAAGAAAGCCAGAGTGGAAAAAAAAAGACAAAGGAAGTTCAAAACAAATATTTTTCTGCTTAAAATGAGTTGTTAAGCCAAATTAAAAAAATAATAGAACACTACAAAATGAACCAAAGACACATATTTGATTTCATATACAGTCTTTATTTACTGACTTTGAAAAAAACTTTAAATAGAATTGTAATGCTCAAAATGATAAATAAAATAATTCCTTAAAAGAAATAATTATGCATTAAATGTTTTTATTTCTTAAAAATAAGCAAAGATTATGAAACAGAAATAGAAATGATACAAAAACATTAATTTTTTTGTGTCAACTGTCTAGACTGTAGTGTCAAATTTTTGGTCAAACAACAATTTAAATGTTACTGTGAAAGTAGATAACTTTATGTAAAGCAGATTACCACCATGGCATGGGTGGGCCTCATCCAATCAGTTGAAGACCTTTAAGAGCAGTTTTCCAAGAAAGAAGGAATCCTACCACAAGACTGTAATAAAGAAATTCTACCTGAGTTTCCAAGCTGCTGTCCTCCTCTCTGTAGATTTCAGACTCAGGTTGGCAACAATAACTCTTACTGAATTCCCAGCCTACTTACCTTGCCCTTGTAGATTTCTGACTTGCCAGCCCCCTAAATTGCATGAGCCAGTTTTTTAAAACAAATACCCTTCTCTCTCTGGATATATACTATTGCTCCACTTCTCTGGAGAGCCCTAACTGATATAAGTAGAATGGAGAACATGGAGTGAAACCAATATCTAAAAAGCTTATGTATGACATTTTCTGGAACCAAAAATAGAGTCCTCAGGTTAAAGAAAAGTAGATTCCAAAAACTGAGTTGGATAAATACAGAAAAATCCAAACATATTTATTGAAACTACAGAATAGTAATCTTGATAAAGGTAGAAAAAAAAAAGAGAGAGAGAGAGAAAGGAAGGGAGGGAGGGCTGGAGGGACAATGGAGAGTAAGAGGATGGGAGGGAAGCAAGCAAGCAAGCAGTATGAGAATTCAGGTCACTTAATAAAGATGGCAATTGGAGAAGCAGCAGGAGATTTAATTATCAGCAACAAAGAGGCCAGAAAACAATGAAGAGATAGGTATAAAGCTCTGTGAGGAAAATACCTGAATCAAAGAATTTTTAAACTTAGCCAAATTAGGCAATAATAGAGATATTTTTAAAAATTTTTAAGAGAGTTTAACAAGCATCAATCTCTCAGTAAAACAATTATTTTTTAAAATATTTTTAAAGATTTTATTTATTTGACAGAGAGAAACACAGCCAGAGAGGGAACACAAGCAGGGGGAGTGAGAGAGGGAGAAGCAGGCTTCCTGCTGAGCAGGGAGCCCGATGTGGGACTCGATCCCGGGTCTCTAGGATCATGACCTGAGCTGAAGGCAGTCGCTCAACCAACTGAGCCACCCAGGCACCCCTTCATTTATTTTAAAGAGAGAGCACACACATACACACAGGTACACAGTGAGGAGAGAGGGCGAGGGGAAGAGAATCCTTACGCAGACTCCCTGCTGAGTGTGGAGCCGGACAGTGGCTCTATCTCATTTCTGGTGCAGCCTGTAAGAAACTTAGAAGTTGCCACTCCCTCCTAGAAAAAAGTAAAAATTTGGACAAATTGAAAAATAGCCCCATCAAGGAAGTGAGGTCACAGGACAAGCCACGGCCCTCAATTCAGAGACAGACAGGTAAATTCAAAGAATCACAGTTTACTGGAGCAGAAACCTCCAAGGGAACCATTCTTAATGTAGGAAAACCTGAACTATTGGACAAATTTCTGGAGACACCGTGGAAGGTTAATATGAAGGTTAAAGACTCCAGGGGGCTCAGTCACTGGGGGGCCCTGCAACATTCTGAGTTTTACCTCTAGGAGCTTGACCAACTTCTCATGATATGTATCAGAAAAACATCTGCATATAGCAAAGGGAAGGGGTAAAGAACAACTTTGAAATACATCAGAATATTCTGTTCTTAACAAAACCTGCCCTCAAGAGAAACTTTTTTTTTTTAAAGATTTTATTTATTTATTTGACACAGAGAGAAAGAGAGATCACAAGTAGGCAGAGAGGCAGGCAGAGAGAGAGGAGGAAGCAGGCTCCCTGCTGAGCAGAGAGCCCGATGATGCGGGCCTCGATCCCAGGACCCTGAGATCATGACCTGAGCTGAAGGCAGAGGCTTTAACCCACTGAGCCACCCAGGCGCCCAAGAGAAACTTTTTTTTAACCGAATCTAAAGCACTGGGGTTTTACCAGTGCTTAACTGACCCCAGGAGGTAAATACCCAACTCTGGCCCCTTCTAGCCATCCAGTCCTATCTGAAGGGCACTGGGTAACCAAGAAGCACTTATGATGTTTACATCTTCAGTGCATAGGCTCACCAGAAATCAGAGAGCTGATCTCTGGACACTGAAATGTTTGTGCTTCCCCTCCTCCCAACCCTCCCCTTCATTTTACCAAAGTCCTGTTTATAGCAGTTCCCTTCAACCAGTGGTTCAAGTAGGGTTGTCAAGTAAAAATTTTAAGGCAGGCGCCTGGGTGGCTCAGTTGTTAAATGTCTGCCTTCAGCTCAGGTCATGATCCCAAGGTCCTGGGATCGAGCCCCACACTGGGCTTCCTGCTTCGTGGGAGGCCTGCTTTTCCCTCTCTCACTCCCCTGCTCATGTTCCCTCTCTAGCTGTGTTTCTCTCTGTCAAATAAATAAATAAAAGCTTTAAAAAAATTGCAAGGCACACTAAAGACAGCGCACACACACACACACACACTTTGAAAAGACAGCAAATATCAGAGCCAGATTCAGAAATAGCAGGTATATGGGACTAACAGACCAATAATTTAAAACAACTATGATTAATATCTTAAGAGCTCTACTCAGTAAAATACACAGCATATAAAAACAGATGACAATGTAACCAAAGAAGACAATTCTGAAAATATCAAAAAGAAATGGTGGGGGTGCCTGGGTGGCTCAGTTGGTTAAGCGACTGCCTTCGGCTCAGGTCATGATCCCGAAGACCCGGGATCAAGCCCCACATCGGGCTCCCTGTTCGGCTGGAAGCCTGCTTCTCCCTCTCTGGCTCCCCCTGCTTGTGTTCCTTCTCTGGCTGTGTTTCTCGCTGTCAAATAAATAAAATCTTAAAAAAAAAAAAAAAAGAAATGGTAGAGACCAAATATAGTAAAAGAAATGAAAAGTGTCTCTGATAGATTAATTAGTAGACTGAACATGACTGAGGGGAAAAAAAAAATCTCTGAATTTCAAGACATGTGAACAGAAACTTCCAAATGGAAAAACAAAAAGGAAAAAACACTCAAAGAAAAAAAAAAGGAATAGAATATCCAAGAACTGTGAGGTGACTACAAATTTATAACATATATGGAATGGGAATACCAGAAGGAGAACAAAAAAGAAAAGAAAAAAAATTTGAGATTTTGAAATTTCCCTTAAATTAAATCAGGTACCACACCATAGGTCTAGAATGCTCATAAAACACCAACCCGTATAAACTCCAATAAAAACTATACCTACTCATATTGCATTCAAACTGGGGGACAAAAATCAAAGATAAAGAAAAAAATCCTGAAAGAAGCCAGATATAGGTTAACAAAATAACCTTACCTATAGAAGAGCAAGGATAAAAGTTACATCTGCCTTCTCTTCAGAAAGCATGCAAGCAAGAAGAAACTGGCATGAAATGTTTGAAATATTGAGAGGAAAAAACCCACCAACATAAATGTCGTGTCCTCCAATTATCCTTCAAAAGTGAAGGAGAAATAAAGACTTCTTTAAATAAGCAAAAACTAGGAAAATGTGTTGCCAACAAAGAACGATGATGTAGATCTGAATTTAGATCTATATAAAGAAAGAGCATTGGAGAAGGAGTAAGTGAGGGTAAAAGGAACCTTATTAATTTTTCCTACTTTTAATTGGTTTTACTGGCAACAGTCTGTTTAAATTAATAACAGCAGGGGTCCCTGGGTGGCTCAGTCTGCCTTCTGCTCAGGTCATAATCCCAGAGTCCTGGGATCAAGCCCGCGACATTGGGCTCCCACTCAGTGGGGAGGCTGCTTCTCCCTCTCCCTTTGCCTGCCACTCTGCCTACTTGTGATCTCTCTCTTTATCAAAAATAAATAAATAAAATCTTAAAAAAATAAAAAAGTAATAGCAACATATCCAATTATATATGCTTATGTGTGTGTATAGCATACACATACATATATAGTTATGAATACTTGTGTATAATGAGTGACAGCAATGACAGAAGGGATATGAGGGAAGAATTAGAAATATTTTGCAATTATAAGGTACTTGTCCTATCTGTGACAATGGTATAGTGTTATTTGAAAGTGGACTTAAAGTAGTTTTAAGTGCATGTTTCAAGCTCTAGGATGACCACTAACAAGTAAAAAAAAAAAAAAACAAGAATCATATAAAACATTTAATTAAAACTGTGAGTGCAGTTTCTTCTTTTGTGGAAGACAAAAATGCAAGAACAGGGGCCAAAAATAGAAAAATAGTAACAAATATGGTAGATATTGATTCAACTGTATCATTAACCACTTTGAATGTCAATGGTCTGAATTTGTCTGTTAAAAGATAAGGATTGTCAGAGTGGACCAAAAAACAAGACCCAGCAATATATTGTCTATAAACAACCCACTTTAAAGACACATATAGTTCAACAGCAAAGAGATGGAGAAAGATACGTTTATGCTAATGCTAATCTGAAGAAAGCAGGAGAATCTGCTTTAGACCTCATAGTAAGGGAACTCCTCAAGAATAAAGAGGGGAATTACATAACGATAAAGGGATTAACTTTCCAAGAAGTTGTGGCTATTCTTTATGTGTTATCTACCTATGAACAGTGTCAGAAAGAGAAATAGGTGAATCCGTGTTAAAGTTGGAAACTTCGATGCCTCTTTATTAGATATGGACAGCAGAAGGTCAGTAAGAACATAGCAATATTTGAAGTGCCATAAATCAACTGGACATAATAATGGGCATGTATCAACTACTTCATCCAACAACAGAAGAATATACATTCTTCTCATGCTCATATGGAACATTCACTAAGATAGATAGATGTTCTGGACCATAAAACACACCTTCACCAATTTAGAAGGATAGAAAGTATACAGTATACATTCTCTCTAAAAATAAATAAATATTTTTAAAAATCATCATTTTTTAAATTCTTTATTTCCTCCCCCAGATGGAACAGTATTTTCAAATTTGCAAGATGAGTAGCCAGAATTGAGAGTATATTCTGTGACCCTTCACTTAACTTTTGTAGTATGGAAGTGGAATTTTATTCTGTTATAATATCCAAGCTCAAATAGGCAATATTTTACCTTATTTGCATCTATAGTTCATAGCAATAATTTCAGTAAGTTGTTGGAAACAAATGCTATGAAAAACTGAGAATTTTGACATAAATATAGTACCATTGTATGGTACTATAAGGTATATGCATAATAGCTCTAAATTCAGTTAATAGATGCGAAATGGGGGGAGAAATGTAATTTATTTTATTTGGCACCTTTGCTAGTATATACTAGAGTCACTTTTAATGTATCTTTTCCTGGAAAAATATTCTCTTGGGTTAGATATGTTATTACTGTTATAGGATTTTTGTTCCCTTAGTGCCCATGGTTCTTGGTCATGCCATTTCAAAGAATGAAGAGGTAGACCAGACAAAGTGCTGGGCAGCAAAGCAAAGTTTATTGACCAATAGCGCAAAGCTCCCAGAGAGGGAGGGGCCTGAAAGCGTTGCTCTGCAAATCTGGGTTTTTTTTATAAGCCCTTTCAGCGAACTATCTTGAGCACCCTGAGTGTGGGCCCCCTGTGGACTGGCCATTAAGGTGTGCCAGTCAAGGTTTCCATATGCACCTGTCTACCTATTGGGTTATTGTTCCTGTGCTGCTGGTCTTTTGGGCTGACTTCTGGAGACTAACTGCCTCAATTTGTGAGAGTGACCCATGTTTTATGGTACGTTGTTTTGTTTCAGGATGTTTTGCAAAAGTCAGTCTTGCAGAGACTGCTAGGCAGCGTGCTTTTGTCATCTTGTCCAAGCTGTAAAACAGGATGCTAGTGCGATTTAGTCCTAGCTGTCCCGGCTCCCTGTTTTCTTGCCAGGGACCCTGGACCCGACTAGCTCAGTGTCTGGTTAACCTGTAACATTACTGCTATTATTATAACCATCAATAACACAGAAAATTATTTCAAGTAACCATTTGAGAAAATCTAACTACTCCTTTCTTATTATTTTTAAAGCCAGTGTCATTTAAAAGTACAGCCAAGTTCATGGTAGAAGAAGATCTTGTAGTTTTTTTCCTCTCCTTTTGTCGAAACACTCATTCAGTATCTTCCAATAATAACCTATATGCCACATCTCATTGCTACTTCTTTCTTTATAATCTTTTGCAGCGATTATGAAATAAAGTAAGTACTTTATGAAATAAAGTAAGATGAGGCACAGGCCTCCTCTGAACACATGTTTGTTGATAAGATTTGCTTTCCTGCAATTATTCTCAATTCATAATCTTTAAAAATCTATTGGCATTGCAGACCTATTAGAATTACCTGAATAGCTTACAAAGACAATTGACAATGCCAAGTGCTGGAGAAGATGCAGAGCAATAGGAATTCTTAGCGATTGCTGGTGGGAATGTAAAATGGCATAGCCACTCTGGCAAGCAGTTTAACACTTACTTATAAAGTTAAACAGACATGCACCTATATCACCTGGCAATTCTGCAAGGATTTACCCAAGACGAATAAAAACATATGGCCACACAAAAAACACGGATGCAAACATTGAGGTGGATTCATTTATAACTGCGTAAAACTAGAAGCAACTCAAATACTTATGAGCTAGCAAGTACTTTATCTATCTAATGGAATATGCTTAGCAATAAAAATGGTAAGTTAAAGGGATAAATCTTAAATGCATACTGATAAGATAAAGAAGCCAAATTCCAAAGGTTGGATATACTCTGTGTGATTTTGTTTATATGACTAATCTGGCAGAAGCAAGAACTAAGGGAATGGAAAACAGGTTAGTGATTTCCTGAGTCTGGACCTGGTGAAGGGAATGACCACAAAGGGGCACAGGAGAACTTTATGGGGAGATGGAAGTGCTCTGCAATGTGATTGTTGTAGTGGTGGTGGTTCTATGATTGCATGTCAAAATTCATAAACTTTACACTAAAAAGGGTGAATTTTTCTATCCATTATATCTTAATAAACCTGAAAAGAAAGAGGAAGAGGGGAAGGAGGGAAACAAATTAGGAGGAGGAGGAAGAAGAAGGATAGGAAGGAAAAACAAATGAAGGATGAGTTGTGTGAGAGAGTTCTTTGAGGAGAGCCTATATGGTCCTGGGATTTGTGTCGATCAGACCCTGGTCTCGAGTGACAGCAGCCAGAGAAGGGGTTGGTAGCCAGGGAGTTTTCCCATCCATCTACTCACTTCCTTCTGATCCTCAGGATGGAGCCCAGCTCCAGCCACACACCTGAAATATAAGAAACAAAACAAAACATGTGACAAAGTAAAACAACAATGCAAACGTTGCATCTCCAAGATGTGATGGCATAGCTGAACCTGAAACTAGTAGGATTATGTTGCACATGTGGCCATTTCTCCAAAAAGCTGTTCTGGAAAAGGGAAGTTGACAAGATAAGAAAGGGGCATTAAAATTGAAAAGGAACTAAACAATGTAAATTAGTCCACAGGTTCTTTTTGATTTCTAGGATTTTTGTTTGTTTTTCTTTGACTTTATCCCATTTCTGTGGTTAAAATATATATGTGTTGGTGTGGCAATAGGCTACATGTTTTGTTTTGTTTTTTTTTTTAAGATTTTATTTATTTGACAGTGAGAAACACAGCTAGAGAAGGAACACAAGTGAGAGAGGGAGAAGCAGGCTTCCCGCTGAGCGAGGAGCCCGATGTGGGGCTCGATCCCGGGTCTCTGGGATCATGACCTGAGCCAAAGGCAGTCGCCCAACCAACTGAGCCACCCAGGTGCCCAGGCTACATGTTTTTAATATGATTTTGAAAGCACATTTCAAAACACATACAAAATAATTTAAAAGGATTCCACAATTCATGTCTTTTCCTGAATGTTATTAAGGGGTTCCAAGTCGTAATGACTAACAGTTTTTCTCGGGTCTACTCCTACCCTACTCCATGGACCCTGCAACTCACCAAAACCTAAGGTATTTCTCCCCATTCATCACTGCCTACTTTGCACTCTGCCTTCAGGCAAAAAATGCTGTCCACTCACCATGCTCTTCCAGAGTTTTGGCTATGGCTCTATTGGGAGTATTCCCCCTTTTGTGTCTTTGGTTTCTTTTGAGAATTCCTTTTGGGTGTCTTTAGTTCATTTCACCCCTCCTCATAGTAATTCTGCATTTTCTGAGGAGAAGGGATTTCTCAAAAGTTATGGGGTATAGAAAGTGAAGACACTTTCTGCATGGCCAAGTTTCAAAATGATGTTCTTAAAAGAGAAACACAATGTGGCAATAAAAAACAACTTCCAATTAATGTACTGAATTTTATTCACTCTAAGACACACATTTCCTCACACTTATACATCTCTTGAAATCAATTAATAGTGTGACATAGAGAGCAGCATTTACTTCGTGGTATATAATGCTATATCAGATTTGATGCAATTCTCTAAACACAGAATTAATTATGCTTTCCAAACACTCAGAAGATACTGCGTGAGCTAGAACAAGCAACCTGAAATCCCTCTTCCTATATTCCACTCAATCTTCTGTCTCCTTGAAATCCTCCTTTCCTGGGCCTGTCCAACATGTCATTTTTCTGTGAACGCTTTCTTTATTATATATAAAGGAACTTAAAAAAAATCCATAGCATTTAAATGCAAGTAGCATAACTAGTAGGGGAGGAGAAGAAACCAAGTTCAGTTTTGATGGGCACAGGCAGGCTTCTAACACTTTATATTAGTAATTTTACCCTATCACATTTATTAGGAGGAGCCTTATAGAGCAGGACATGTAATATCTCTATACTAGTTTTTTCACTTGTAAGATACTAACATAATTCACAAAGTTCATCATAACAACATCACTGATTCATTTCTCTGAATGCCAAAATACAGTAACTCTGTCAAGACTGTGGACAGTTCTCTTTATTCATTCATTCCTTGATAGACACTTTGGTTGTTTCCAGACCTTGGCCATTGTAAACAATGTTGCTCTGAGCATGAGAGTGTAAAGATCTCTTTGAGATAAAGATTTCATTTCCTTTGGATATGTATCCAGCAATGGAATTACTGGATCATATGGCAGCTTTATTTTTAAATTCTTGTGGAACCTCCACACTGTTTTCCACAGTGACTACTCTAGTTTTCATTCCCACCAAGAGGACCTGAGGGTTCCCCTTTCTCCACATCGCCAACATTTGTCATCACTTGTCTTTTTGATACTAGCCATTTTGACAGGTGTAAGGTAATATCTCATTGTGGTTTTGATTTGCATTTCCATGATGATGAATGATATTGAGCATCTTCTTATGTTCTCCTTAGCCATTTATATGTCCCCTCTGGAAAAATTTTTATTTGGGGCTTTTGCCTGTGTTTAAATTGGGTGCCACTGGATATTATTCAGTCTTAAAGAAGAAGGAACTCATGTCATTTTCAACAACATGGATGAAACTGTTGGATACTATGCTAAGTTAAATAAGCCGAACAGAGAAAGACAAACACCATGTGGTATTACATGATCATATGTATGTAGTCATATATCATGTACTTGAACTTAGAGAAACAGAGAGTGGAATGAAGGTTTCCAGGCCTAAGGAGTTGGAAAGATAGGGAGAGGCTGGTAAAAGGGTACAAACTTTCAGTTATATGATAAATACGATCTGAGGATCTACTGTATAACATGATAACTACAGTTTATAATTCTGTATTTGTATGATTAAAACACATGAAGAGAATAAACTCAAATATTCTCTCTCACACAAAGGTAAACATGTGAGGTGTTGGATGTATTATTTAATTCAATGTGGGAAATCGCTTCACAATGTATATATATATGTACACATATATATATGAAATCATCACATCAAACACTTTAAATGTCTTATGATTTAATTTGGCAGTATCTCGGTATACCTAGGGGTAAAAAAGACAATGGCATTACTTTGGCTAGATCATAGAAGGTGAGGAGAGTCAGGGTATTTCCTTGTAATTAAAAGCTTCCTCAGAAACTAGACTTGTTTTATTTTTTCTTAAGATTTTATTTATTTGACAGAGAGAAACACAGTTAGAGAGGGAACACGATCGGGGGAGTGAGAGAGGGAGAAGCAGGCTTCACGATGAGCAGGGAGCCCGATGCGGGGCTTAATTCCAGGACCCTGGGATCATGACCCCAGCCAAAGGCAGATGCTTAACGACTGAGCCACCGAGGCACCCCAGAAACTAGACTTGGTTTAAGTTTAGACATGAAAGACATGATTACATTAAGAAGAAGATTAGGCTTCGATCATTACTTTTTTGGGAAATATGTATTCTAATGGAATAAGTTGAAGGAATATATACCAATGTGTGTCTCGGTGAATAACTGGGTCAGAGGAGAATATATTTGTCACAGACTCATAACAAATGACTTATATCCTCTTTTATCCCATAAGGCTGTGAGGCTTCCCCTCTGGGGAATTTGTAATTTATGTCAAAGAGGTAAAAATAATTGTTTTGTTTTCATAGGTTCATTTTCTTCCTTTTAAACTAAAGAAATTATAACACCACTGTGAGATTTGCTACTTCAGCATTACTGCCATTATGATAAATAAGAACATATATATTTGCTCTATTTATTGGTTAAAAACTTTAAATGGCATTTATACTAAAGTAGACTAACATGACCGTTTGCTGAGTTGTGTATTCATGGATAGATATTTAGACACAGAGGCCTTGCAAGACACCTCTTACGTCGTATAATAACCCTAAGTTCCTAAGAAATGGTCTTTCAAATCTCATACTACTTTTTTCTTACCTCTATGTCTGTCTAGAATTTTAGTTATATATTGGAGTGATAATCGATAATTACTAAGTAGATACCTCCTGAGGTTAAACATCATTTCAGGAACAAATGTCACGGTCAGATAGTTGTGGATTTAATACTGTCAGTGTATGGGTATCTTATACTGAAAAATTTACTGCTTAGCACTAGAGCTGCGGACATTGAACTTACAGATGGGTACATGATGATGCCACTAGGTAGTCTGTAATTTTAATGCATAGAAGGAGTCTTATTCCTTCAATAAATGATACATTTTTTTCCCCTGTATAGTAGAACTTTGTTACTGTATGTATTTCTGGTTTCATCAGATCTATTTTCACCTTTTTTGTCTGTGTGTTCTTTTCTGAAATAATTTTGGTCTTTTGATGTGTGGCTTGTTTTTTCCCCATATTGTGATACTCTATGTCTTTTCCATTTAGAAATTTATTTATAATTTTTATATTTATGGTCTTTATTTAATGGTTGTATGTATGAGGTTCTTGGGGTATAATCATGTTTCTTTTATAAGATCAACTTTAGCTAAGTATGAGGTTTTGGTTGAAAGTATTTCCCTTGTAAAAAAATTATTTGTTTTTACCAATTAATTCAGGCTGGGACCACTTTTTACTGTTAATTTTGATGTATGATTCCTTGTGGTAGGGATAAAATCTTTATGTTGATGGCAGCATGCATTAGAACCACAAAATTTTTGATAGTAGCTCTAAGACCATGAATTCTGAAGATAGACCAGTTACTGCCACCAAAAGAATAAGCCAATATAATCAAGTTTCCTTGTTGTCTGTATCTCGGACCAGTGGCCAGCTTTGCTGGTCTATCTTTTCAATGAAGATATAGCCATCAAAACACTGGCTTTACGTGGGAGATCTAAATGTCAACTTAACTTACCTAGGTCCAAGTACCCTTCTATTCCCGATGGTCTTTAAAACTCCCATTGGTTATCAAGACCTGGAATCTTCTCAGGAAATCTCTTGGTCAACCCATTTTGCTACTCCTCTTTCAGTTTTTTACCCTAGTAGTTTTCCCTTAAGTTTGTGGGAGCTTAAATATGCTTCTTAATGTTTGTTATATTTATTCATATTTTCTCTTTGCTTTGTAATTAAAGCTATATAATATAACACATCATCAAAAATAAGAATATATCATTTATCAAGCATATTCTAATATTACTCTTACATATTCAGCTTTTAATAGGCTGATATTCCTATTAGTTATCTCATCTTTTAAAATATCACCCATTCTGGCCCCAGGAAATATGTATACTATTATTCTATGGCAGAGATTTTTTTTTCCTTTTTATCTGTAGTAAAACTCGAGTCCATTAAAAAATGTATCATCCGTGGATGTGATTGCTTCATCCACAAACATAACAAAAAGAGTACAGCCTTAATAAACACGAAAATTGAGTTTCTTCATTAACATACTACATTTGGATGATTGGAAATTTGTATGCTGTCTCATTTAAAACTTTTTATTTTCTTCATCTGAAATTCAGAGAAGTACATTTATAACACAACTTCTGTGTAATGATTCAATGTGTCTTTTGACATGTTTTTAGAAATGCCACCCAAATCATTAATGCTAAGTATATTACTGCTGAAAGAAAAATTAAGAACATATTAAATATCAAGATCCTGATGCTCTAAATAGTATGGAATGGGCTATTCTTTGTAATTGCTGTGAAAACCAAATCGGTAAAAGAATCTATTAAGAGATTGTCATAGTGTTGTTTTCAGTTTCTGGCCATATTTCATGATCATACTAGCCGTTAACATAGCTATTTTATCAGAGCTAAATGTGCCAAATTAAGGATGACTTAGATTCAGGGACAAGAAGGATCCACTGAGGTTCACAGAACATACCTTGCTGTAACCACAATATTAGGGAAGAGAATGGTGTGTGAGGAACAGTAGGTGGAGGCTCAAGTGGGCACATCTGTATCCGATTTTATAACCTGGACAATGATTGGCTGTCCTTGCATTGCCCAGGCAAAGCCAGTCAGAGAGTTAGCATCACCTAGTTGAGATCTAGCTCAGATTCCAGACTTTGAAAAGGCTGGGGAAGAGGTAAGAAGCGGTAATAGTACTTCTAGGATATTTCTAGGGAATCAAAGAAGTATTAAATAAAGATAAAAAAAATTGGAGTCAATCTGGCAAAGAACTGAGCTAAAAATCTTGATGAACCCTTCCACAGTATAAGGTTAAAGTCTTTATATTCCCTTTTTTGAAGGCCAAATTCATTACAAAAACTAAGATAAATCTGAATCCTTAGATGTGTTTCCATAGATGGGGAGAGAGGGAGAGACAAAGGCAGGTCTATATTGATAGAGAGGAATACGTTGGAAGGGCTCAGCAAAGTTAATTAGACAAGAAAGACACTAGTTGGTAGAGTTTGCTTATTTTGTTGGTGTATAATCATAAACATTTCAGTACATGTGCTTGTAATATGGTCGGTTCATTCAATTTCTTTCACTTACTATTAGAAGAAGAAATTTCTATTAATCCATTAGCATGATAGTTGTGACAAAGCTGAGCTATAGATGGATTTGTTTATAGAGGGAAATATGTTTTGGATAGCAGCTACAGCTCACTCTTATGTGTTAAAGAACAATCTAGTTAGGATTATTAGCTAATAGAGTCTTAATAAATGGGATGCACTTTCATTAACAATTCTTCAAGTTTTTAATTAGTGCCTGTTTATAGAGGCTTGCTGGTTTTATATTTTATACATTAGTGCTATAAGAATGCCTATTTTTTTCTCCATTCTATTGCATAATTTATGCTTCTGAGATTCTGCCACAATTGTCTTTGTCTCCTATAATTCTTTTAAATTTATACATGAAACCAAAGTTGTATAATGGAACCTCAGTTTGAAAAGTTATACCTGGAGCTTCTGGAAAGTCTTCCATCCCACAGATATAAGTAAAAAATTAACAATCAATTTTAAAACAAATTAAGACATCAACTCTACATTTATTTTAAAAGAAACATGGTTTCAGGGGTACCTGGATGGCTCATTGGGTTAAGTGTCTGCTCTCAGCTCAGTCATGATCTCAGGGTCCTTTGATTGAGTTCTGTGTTGGACTCCCTGCTCAGTGGGGAGCCTGCTTCCCCTCCCTCTTCCTGCCACTCCCCCTGCATGTGCTTTCTCTCTCACTCTCTTTCAACTAAACTAATACAGTCTTTTAAATAATAAAAAATAAAGTCCAAAGACAAGTCTGATCCTTATCCTTTTCGAAGTATTCTTCCAAGTGATGCAAAGTAGAGGAAGGCGGTCTTTCAACTTTCTAAGTTGATTCGGAACAGCAGGCAGAGGGAAAGGGAAAAGCAGATTCCCTGCTGAGCAGGGACCCCCCAATGTGGGATTCAGCCCCAGAACCCTGGGGGCATGACCTGAGCCAAAGGCAGACACTTAACCAACTGAGCTACACAGACGCCCCAGTCTTTGGACTTTAAAATAAGCAACTGTTGGGTGCCTGGGTGGCTCAGAGGGTTAAGCCTCTGCCTTCAGCTCAGGTCATGATCTCAGGGTCCTGGGATTGAGTCCCACATCGGGCTCTCTACTCAGAAGGGAGCCTGCTTCCCCCTCTTTCTCTGCCTGCCTCTCTGCCTATTTGCAATCTCTCTCTGTCAAATAAATAAATAAAATCTTAAAAAAAATAATAAGCAACTGTGCTTCTAGTGAATGGTTTGAATCTCAATGAATTAAACTTAAAATAGGTTTTCAGATCCTCGGTGTTTAAGGAATGGGTGTGCAGAAACAGTCTGTTGAAGGGCAAATTTGTTTCGAAGCCACGGGCTTTTCTTCTCTTTGTGGTTTGAATTACTTTAGAACTTTAGTGTTCTGGAAACCTGGAGACCAACTAGCAGTATATCTTTCCCCCTCAAGAATGTCACATGCCCTTAGTAGTTTACATATGTAAATGTATGAGTTGCCTCTCTTCTTCACTCTCTCCTTCCAGGAGAGGGTAGAGGGAGGTGGCAGTGTCCAGTGTAATTAGATCTTTCTGGTGGATCCTTCTCAGATGGGGCTTAAGGCTTGACTGCTCAGGCAGACTGCTCCACCTCAACGCGAGGCAGGAATCCATCAAAATCCTAGAGGAGAATATAGGCAGTAACCTCTTTGATATCGGCCACAGCAACTTCTTTTAAGACAGGTCTCCAAAGCAAGGGAAACAAAAGCAAAAAAATGAACTTTTGGGACTTTATCAAGATAAAAAGATTCTACATAAAAAAGGAAAGAGTCAATAAAACAAAGAGGCAATCCACAGAATGGGAGAAGATATTTGCAAATGACACTACAGACGAAGGGCTGATATCCAAGATCTATAAAGAACTTCTCAAACTCAACAACCAAAAAACAAATAATTAAGTCAAAAAATGAGCAGAAGACATGACAGACACTTCCCCAAAGAAGATACACAAATGGCTAACAGGCACATGAAAAAATGTTCAACATCATTAGCCATCAGGGACATTCAAATTAAAACCACATTGAGATACCACCTTACACTAGTTAGAAAGGAAAAAAATTGACAAGGCAAGAAACAATAAATGTTGGAGAATCTAGGGAGAAATGGGAACCCTCTTACACTGTTGGGAATGCATGTTGGTGCAGCCACTTTGGAAAACAGTGTGGAGATTCCTTAAAAAATTAAAAATAGAGCTACCCTATGACCCTGCACTTGTACTACTGTGTATTTACCACAAAGATAAAGAAGTGGTGAAAAGAAGGGTCACATGTACCCCAATGTTCAGAGCAGCAATGTCCACAATAGCCAAATTATGGAAAGAGCTTGGATGCCCTCAACAGATGAATAGATGAAGACGATATGGTCCATATACACAAAGGAATATTACTCAGCTATCAGAAAAGATGAATACTCAACTTGCCTGGAGGAGATTATGCTAAGTGAATTAAGTCCCTCAGAGAAAGTCAATTATCATATGGTTTCACTTATTTGTGGAACATAAGGAATAGCATGGAAGACATTAGGAGAAGGAAGGGAAAAATGAAGGGGCAGGGGAGTTGGAGTGGAAGATGAACTATGAGAGATTGTGGACTCTGGGAAACAAACTGAGGGTTTCAGAAAGGAAGGGGTGGGGGAATGGGTGAGCCTGGTGATAGGTATTAAGGAGGGCATAGATTACATGGAACACTGGGTGTTATATGCAAACAATGAATCATAGACCATTATATCAAAAACTAATGATGCACTGTATGGTGACTAATATAACATTAGTCAGTAAGAAAATGCAGACTATACATTCTTCTCAAGCTCATATGAAACATTAAGATAGGGTTACTGGGGATGGGGGAAGGGATAGGGTGGCTGGGTTATGGAAAAAAAATAAAGATTAAAAAAAAATTAGACCATCAAATGCACCTTAACATATTTATAGCAATAGAAATTATACAATGTTGGCTCTTAGACAACAATGAATTTAAACTAGAAATCAATAATAAAAAGAAAGCTGGAAAAATTCCCAAGTACTTGACGATTAAACAATGTATTTCTAAATAAATTATGGTCAAGGAGCAAATAACAAGAGAAACTTCAAAAATATTTTTAATTAAAGGAAAATAAAATTTATCAAAATGTGTGAGATGCAGCAAAAAGCAGTGCTTATAGGGGAATTTATAACACTGACTGCAAATTTTAGAAAAGAAGCAAGATATAAAATCAATAATCTAAACTTCCACTTTAGGGGGCACCTGGATGGCTGAGTCGTTAAGTGTTTGCCTTCAGCTCAGGTCATGATCCTGGAGTCCCAGGATCGAGCCCCGCATTGGGCCCCCTGTTTGGTGGGGGGTCTGCTTCTCCCTCTCTCACTCCCCCTGCTTGTGTTCCCTCTTTAGCTGTGTTTCTCTCTGTCAAATAAATAAATAAATAATCTTAAAAAAAAGAATAGATAAGAATAGATAAACTTCCACTTTAGGAAACTATAAGAACAATTTAAATCTAAAGTAAGCAGATGAAAAAAATAAAAATTAGAGTCAATGAAGTTGAAAACAGAAAAGCAGTAGAGAAAAGTGATAAAACTAAAAACTCAATCTTTGAAAAGATTAATATAACTAATAAGCCTCTGGCCAGAATAAATAGCAAAATATAGAAGACACAAATTACCAATATGAGAAATGACAAAGGGGGACAGCATTACAGATCTCAGAGACAGTAAAATGATAAGAAAGAGTATGAATAACTATTAGCCCACACATTTGATAGCCTAGGAGAGATGGCCCAAGTCCTTGAACAATAGTTTGCCAAAATTTATACCAGAAAAAAACAGACCACCTAAATAGGCTCATACTTATGAAAGAAATTGACTAAAAATGTTAATAACTTTTCAAAACAGAGGGTACTAATTCTACCAAACATTTATGGAAAAATTATTCCAATTTTCTACAATATCTTTCAAAAAAAAAAGCAGAGGAACTACTACCTAACTCATTCTGTGAAGCCAGCAGTACTCTAATAACAAAGCCAGGCATAGAAATTACAACAAAACTACCAACCAAAACTTTCATGTACATAATCCTCAAAAAATTAGCACCTTGAATCTAATAACACATAAAAAGAATACCCAAGTGATATATATTCCAGGTGTACAATGTTGGTTAAATATTGTAGAACTGATTAATGTAACCCATCACACCAATAGTTTTAAAAAGAAAAATCATATGATCATATCAATAGATGCAGAAAAAGCATCTGACAAAACCTAATGGTAAAACAAAACAAAACAAAACAAATCTCTTAGCAAACTAGAACTAGAGGAAAACACTTGATAAAGAATATCTACAAAACAAACAACAAAAAAGTAAGCTACTGTTAACACCATATCCTAATGGTGAGAAACTCAAGGCTTCCCACAAAGATTAGAAACAAGGCAAGAATGTTCCCTGTAACCACTGCTTTTCATCATTTTCTGGGAACTTCTAGGTAATGCAATGAGACAAGACAAGAAAATAAATGGCATACTGGTTGATTGGAAAGGGAGAAATAAAAACCATCTTTGTTCACAGATACATGAATTTCTATGAAGAAAATCTGAAGGAAGTGACAAAGAGAAACTGCTGGGACTAACGCACAATTATAGCAAGGTTGCAGGATATAGATTGATGTACAGAAGTCAGTCTCTTTCCTATATACCAGCAATGAACAAGTAGAATTTGAGCTTAAAAATTCATAACCATTTATAGTAACACCCCTAAAATTAAATACTTCGCTATACAATCTAAAATATATATATAAGACCTATATGAGAAGAATTACAAAACTAGGATGAAAAACATCAAAAATGAACTAAATAATGGAGAAATATTCCCTAGTCAGGAATAGAAAGACTCAGTGTCATCAAGAAATAAGTTCTTCCATGCTTGATCTATAGATTTAGTACAATCCCAACGTGAATTCTTGTAAGTTATTTTGTAGAATATTGTTAATCTGATATTACAGAGTTTATATGGAGAAGCAAAATACCCAGAATGGCCATCACAATAATGAATAACAAAGAGAACTGACACTATCTGATATTAAGGCTACTATAAAGATACAGTAATAAGGCAGTGTGGTATCAGTGAAAGAATAGACATATTGATCAATAGAACAAAGTAAAGAAGACAGAAGCAACCCACATAAATAGAGTCAGTTGACCTGTGACAAAGTATCAAAACCAATACCATGGAGAAAACTTTTCAGTAAATGAATGGGGGAACAACTGCACAAGTACATGCAAAAAAAAAAAAAAATAGACATAGATCTTATACTCTTCACAAAAAATTAACCCAAAAGGGATCAGAGACATAAAGGTAGAATGCAAAACCATATAATTAATAAGTAACATAAAAAAAACCTAGATGACATTAGGTATGGCAGTTACTTTTTAGATAAAACACCAAAGACATGGTCCATACAAGAAATAATTGATAATCCGGACTTTATTAAAATTAAAAACTGCTCTAGGGGCGCTGGCTGGCTCAGTCAATTGAGCACCTGACACTTGATTTTTAGCTTGGGTCATGATCTCAGGGTCGTGAAATCAAGCCCCGACTCAGGCTCCACAGTCAGCAGGGAGTCTGCTTGTCTCCCTTTACCTCTCTCTCTGCACACCCCCAATCACATGCATTCTCTCTCTAAAATAAATAAATAAATAACTAAAAAATAAAATAAAATAAACAAAACAAAACAAAAAACTGTTCTGTAGAAGACTATGTCAAGAGAATGAAGACAAGTTCAGACTGGGCGAAAATATTTGCAAAGTGCACTTCTGATGAAGGCTGTTCTCCAAAATATACAAGGAACTCTTGAAACTTAATAAGGAAACAAAGAACTCAATTAAAAACAGTAAAAATAAGGGGCACCTGGGTACCTCAATTGGTTAAGCATCTATCTGACTCTTGATCCCAGCTCTGGTCTTGATCTCAGGGTTGTGAACTGAACAAAATACTTGAACTTCATCATGGAATATATACAGATGGAAAATAAGCTTATGAAAAGATGTTCAACACCATATGTCATTCTACAAATCAAAACAATGAGACATGACGTATTTAACACATACCTTTCAGAATAGTCAAAATCCAAAACACTGACAAAACCACATGCTGGTGAGGAAGTGTAGCAACAAGAAGTCTCATTCAATGATGACTGGAAGGCAAAATGGTACAGCCACTTGGAAAGATAGGTTAGTGGTTTCTTACAAAACACAACATACTTTTACTATATGATCCAGCAATCGTGTTCTCTGATATGTACCTGAATAAATGGAAACCATAAAACTTGCACAGAGATATTTATAGTATGTTTATTCATTATTGCCAAACTGTGATGCAGCCACGATGTCCCTCAGTGGGTGAATGAAGAACTAAACTGTGGTCCATCCAGACAAAAGATTCATATTCAGCACAAAAACAAATGAGCTATAAAGCCATGAAAATACATGGAAGAAACATAAATGTATACTGCTAAGTGAAAGAAGCCAGTCTAAAAAACCTACAAATTATGCTTCCAGTTATTTAACACTCTGGAAAAGGCAAAACCAAAGGTATTTAAAAGATTGGTTTTGGCAGTGGTTAAGAAGGAAAGAAGGATGAATAAGCAGAGCACAGAGGATTTTTGGAGCAGTGAAACCATTCCACACGATCTAACAATGGTGGAAATAGGTTATCATACATTTGTCAAAACCCGGAGAATATACAAAACCAAGAATTAGTCCTCATACAAAATTTGGGTAAGTAGGATGTGTCAATGAAGGTTCATTGGTTATAACAAACTATATCACTCTGGTGGGGATGTTGGTAGTGGGCAGAAACTGGGCATGTATGGGGACAGGGAACTCTGTATTTTTGGGAACTCAGTACTTTCTAACCTGTTTGTTGTAACTTTAAAACTTCTCTAAAAAATTAAGTTTATAAATTAAAAAAATATTTTCTAACACCTCAAATCCTTGCCATTAGTGGTGAAAATATTCCTTTAATTTAAATCTTTGTATCTTCACAATCTCACAATAAAATTTATTTGAGATACAAGCCACTCATCATAAAATTTACAATCTTCAATGCATAAACAGAGATTGACTTTTATTATATCATATGACTTAATTGACTCCTATTTGGATTTAAGGGATTTGGAATAATAACCCCTAATGAAATCAGTTCCAGTCACGCAAATAAAGAACGGATAGTAATTACAGGATTGCAACACAAGGACATAAATTTAAATTATCATTAACTAAAATTTTAAAAGTTATTTAGTAAGTTTATGAAAACCATAAATTCTTCACATTTAGAATTCTACATATAAGTTTCTTAGAGAATGGGTGGTTTTAGTCTGACTATATACTTTTAAATGACATATCATGACTTCCATGTCATATATTTTAGTATATGCTATTGACTAAAGGTGTTAGTTATTTTAAAAACTAGTTATTATCTTAGTTGTTCCAACAATTCCATTAGACCACTATTACATCAAAGGAGAGGAATTAAAATCACCAACAGATGATTTCCAAGGACAAGGAATTCTTTTTCTAGAGCTTAAATAGAATTGGACAATGGGAAAACTCAACCAAAATATTTTTAAAAAGATTTTGTTTTAAATTTTCACTCTAAAAATTAGTATTAAGGGTATATTTTAGTGTGTAGTGAATTCACAACTCCTTTAAAGTATGTGCCTTCAAATGACAGTGCTTATAGGTGTAAACTTAATATGTGCATCAGTTATAGTTTTCTATGTGTACATTTAAACAGTATGATTTTTTTAAGTTTGTTTGAATATTCAGTAATGAGGGAAACTTGTGCTGCTTTTACTAATGTATGCATTTTTATTATTCAAATGGTGCTGAAAATAATTCAAAATGTGGGTTTAAAAGAGTGAAAAGTATGCCAGCAAGAAAATCTAATTTTTTTTCCTAAGATTTTATTTATGCATTTGACAGAGAGAAACAGAGTTAGAGAGGGAATATAAGCAGGGCGAGTGAGAGAGGGAGAAGCAGACCTCCCGCTGAGCAGGGAACCCAATGTGAGGCTACATCCCGGACTCCAGGATCATGACCTGAGCTGAAGGCAGACACTCAATGACCGTGCCACCTAGGTGCCCCAAGAATATCTAACTTTTTGAGTAGTATCTAAAAGTTACTGCACGAACAATCACTTGATATTTGCATGGTCTAATACTGAAAATAAAGTATCCATTCCATGTCTCATCCAGAAAAAATTTATGCTATGCCATTGACCAAAAGGGCGGAATTTTTTCAAGATAACTTGACACATCAAATATCTCTTTACTGATAATATGTTAGTGGCAGAAAAGGTAAAACTGTTTGCTTAATTAGTGAGAGAATGAGATGTGTTAGGTATAAGTCCAAAAAGTGTTGAAAGCCTGAGAAAACATATCACTTTGGGAGAAAAATCAAAGTATGAGAAATGTGCATAAAGAAGTTGAAAAGTGGAAAATACTAGAACTTGATATAAACAGTAAAGAAAGCAATAATAAGAATAATAATAGTCTAAAATGCTGCCAAGACTGACCCCAATTTCCTCTCCAATTCCTGAACTGTATCATTTCTATATCTCTGGATGGCATACTCACTAGAGTGTTAAGGGATTAACTAATGAAGTTATTGGACATTGCCAATGACTGTTGAAAAGTCTTCTAGAATTGGGAAGTAGTATGTTAGAAGACTATAAAAAAATAGAAACAATTTTATTTCTGGTATTCAGAAAAAACAAGAGCAATAATCCATAAACTCACTGGTCAGTTTTCCCAACCTCAATCTTATTTGTAAAAACAAAGAAAAACCTTCCACTATATTATTCTGCAATCTAAAACAACAAGAAGGACAACAAAGGAATTTCTTATGGTCAGCAACATGGGTTCATTCACGGAACTAAGGATTGGGGAATTTTTGTTTTCAAATACATAGATAAGAATTTAACGGTGTTAGGGTGTCTTGGTGGCTCAGTCGGTTGAGCACCTGCCCTTGGCTTGGGTCATGATCCAGGGTTCTCAGACTGAGCCCCACATTCTGGCTCCCTGCTAAGTGGGGAGCCTGCTTCTCCTTCTCCTCTGCCCTCTGTTCTTCCTCTTCCTCGAGCCCCTCTCATGCTCTTTCTCTCTCAAATAAATAAAACCTAAAAAAAAAAAAAAAAAAAGAATTTAATGGTGTCAAGAATACAAATGGGGAGAGTAGATAATGGGGAGACAAACTTTTATTATGATAATATAAGGAGGGACTGCTGTCTTGAAATCATTGAGGTATTTAGAGTTCACATTTGTTTACATATGTATACTGCTTAATGAGTCTAGAATTGGTAAGGCATTCAGGACAAAGAGAAATGATAAATGACATGACATCATTTGAAATGGGGAGGGTAAGACCAGAGGGACTACAAAGATTGGTGTGAGGTTTGTTTAAATGCGATGTCCTCTCAAATGATCCAAGAATGAGTAGGAGCCAAATATTAATAACAGCTGTTGATGATATGTGAAAAGGAGGTGTTATGAACACCAATCGGGGCTAAGACAAAATAATAATTCTTTTAAGGCCCATGGGGAATTGAAAAATAGGCAAGGCATAACAAATGAGGTTCAACTTGGAAAATATATCAAGAGAAAAGATTCTGAAGTAGAAAAGGACAGGAAGAAGTTGAAGTCAGAGCTGTGGAAGGGTTATTTCCTGTAAAGAACGTTTCTTATCTATCTATCTATCTATCTATCTACCTATCTATCTATCTATCTAATCTATCTATCTATTTATGTTTTATTTAAATTCCCGTTAGTTAACACATAGTAGCCTATTAGTTTCGGGTGTACGATTTAGTGATTCAGCACCTGCATATAAAACTGGGTGCTCCCCACGACAGGTTGCTTGCCTCCAAAGAGGACTTCTGGTTAGCCCAGTGGGAAAATTCCCACTTTGTGTATCGCCTATCTTATTTAGAACTTGACAATGTTTTAATAGTTCTCTCCAAAAAGAGGTTAAGAGGCAAGTTTTTCATATTAAAGATGAAGATATTGTTCACGAACAAGTGAATTGGTTCTTTTAGGGCTTGACACCTGTGTCTGTTCCCAGAAAGATGACCCTATCCTGTTAAGACTAATTCATAATTAAAAAATGATTGAGGTAAGTCCTTTGACACACAGTTAACTGAGTACATGTTAGCTGCTGCTGATGGATGATTACAACACAGTCTCTAACCCATGAAGCTGAAAAAATCTGCTAGTACTCAGTGAAAATGGAAATGGGGGTAGAGTGGACATCAGAGATATTCACTGGTCCATAGCATGTCTTTGCCAATCAGTGGCTGACTCTTTAATTTAGATTCATGGCTATGAAGGATCCCGCTGTATAGATGCATGGGTTAATTTATGCAATCCATAAGCATGAAATTAGCCAAGTACAAAAATAAGAATAAAAGCTACAGAGAATAGTTTCATATGATAATAAAATGAGTTAAGGTGAATATCTTCAGATCTGTTAGGGTACAATAAACAAAACCATAGTCTATTCTCAATTTTAAGAAACTGTGATGATTCTTTTCTAAAGATGATCAAAGTATTACATTCAATTTTCTTAATATGGATTGGACGAAGAAGTATTCAGATCTCCTCCTCCTCACTGAGTAGTTGGGTGGGTGCAAAGACATACACTGTTAGAGTCTTAGATTTGAAGTTTAGAAGTCCTCTGCAGAAAAGGGGAAGACTCATATTTATTTTGCCAGGGTCATCACTCTACTTCTGCAAACAAACCTGGCAATTTCCCAGAAACAAAATTGCTGATTCTGGATTTCTGGCATAATCCAGACTATAGGAGCCTTAGAAAGGGCACCACTTTCCGTTTGTCCAGCAAATTGCCCTTCCTTCACAGGTACCTAGAAACATTTATGTAGCTAGTGATTTTCTGCTTTCATTAAATTGATTCCTGAGCATTTAAATTAGGGTCAGATGATTCCATGGGCATGGTAATCAGGCATTTCCTATTGGTCTCATTGGCAACATTTTGCTTCACATCCTCTATCCAGCATAGAATAGATTTTATATGTTCAAGTGTCCCTTGATTTCTGTATAAATAAAAGAAGGCATTATGGGGAAACAGGTGCAAAGGGAATGAAGTCTAGGAAATGCAGATGTTTAAGTATTAGATTCATGTCCCAGCACTAGAAGTGCTATGCTTAGTTTTCATGAGTATTACCAATTAGACTATTTCAACATACATGCACTTTGATACCACTTCTTTACATTACTGACATGTATTTGGTTGAGAATATTATTATGAATGCAGGATGTAGTGAAAACAATTGAACAAGATTAGAAACAATCTCCCCGACTCACCATGTATTGGATAAGATAGGCATTACAAATAACAAAACAGCAGAAATAATAATAACAGCTGATAACAATATTTATAACAATTTTTATTAATATCCATAGTAATAATATTATTTCTCTAAAGTTGCATAACAGAGATTAACAAGGCATTTCAGGTATGCAGAGGAAGCAGGAATGCAGTCCAGCTGTGGATGCTGGATGTTGGGAGAATTTCAGCTAATCTTTATTTCAGCAAAGTCCAATTGGGAGACAGAAGTCAAAGAAATATTAACTATAAATAAGTATCAACTAAGGTGTAAAGAAAAATCTAAATCATACAGGGCTAGCAGATATAGCCAACCACCAGTCATTACCTCTGGGGTTCAGACAGATTACCTACAGCAAAAAGGACCAAGTCTATGAGACCCTGTCTCCCTGCCTTCCCTGCTAGCCCTGGACTTGGACACAGATGTTCATCAATAGGGTGAAGCTATGGGCCACTGTGCGACAGAGAGGTCCCCTGAGGTGCCACAGAAGCAGAGATCATTGCAAAGCTACCCTCTGGAATGCCACAGCAAACCCTCCCTGGGGAGATTATGCATTAGATGTCACTGTGAAACTGAAATGGATCTGAAATGCTATCACTGTTTCTGTTTATACAATATAATCATAAGGAAAATAACATAGGGCTTAACATTAGAATATTTATGTTCACATCCTCTCTCTGCCTCTTAACAGCTGGTAATTATTTGGCTTCTTTAAAACCTGGGTTCCCCATCTCTAAATAATGCTAGCCACCCTACTCTAACCTCACTATAGCCACCCTAATCCTCACTAAGGATTAAATGGTGGAACATCTGTAAAGTGTGCCAGTAATGATAAAGCTCTACAGAAATAATCAAAGCAGAAGAGCAAATTGTGAAACTCTGCAAATCCTTACCCTGTCTTCACATCCCTTCTATGGCAAACCACCAACAGCTTCACATTTGCTCCTTAGTAGCAAGAAGACCTCATCTGTCTGCTTCGTGGGCCTTATGCTCATTTCAGCAGGATCTCCCAGATCCCCGCCTCTCCTTCTCATACCACCACACTGAGCCTCTCAGAGACCACACAGCCAAGGATCAGAAACGGATGAATACTTCGCTGATTCATGTCCACTCTTGAGAACAAATCACATCATTTTACTGGGCCTCCCATAAGAACAAGAGCTAACATTTGTTCAGAACTCTCTATGTGGCATGGATGATTCTCAACACCATGTCTTTACTCATTTAATAATCACAAATGCCCTTTAAGTTAAGTATTACTATCATTCCCACTTTACATAGGAGAAGATAGTGGTTTAGAGTTCTAGATCCCACTGCTAGTTAGCTGTATAGCTGGAAATCAGACCCAGGTTTGGCTCCAGACATGATGCTCTTCAGCTGCCCCCCAATCTTACCTTACCTGAGAACCTTGCACACATTCTCCACAAATGGGTTTGCCTGTATCCTTGAATCCTGGACAGCTTTCTTGAGACTCCCTCCCTGTCACCTAGTTAAAGCCAGACAATAGCTGGCTTTTCCATACGGAGAAATCTGAACTTCTGCAGAGGACAAACCCACCCCAGGAAGTCAGTCTCCTGCAAACTTTGAGAGCTATTTCCTTCCAAAGCCCTGGGTTGACCCCACGGGCTCTATGTGGACTATTTTATAACTTTAAGAGCAGTTAAGTGCATCATGCCATCATCTTTGCCCTCCTGGCCCAGTACCCAAGGTAGACACCCAGAATCATCTGTCCTATCTCAAATTATAATCCCCACTGTGTTTTGTGTTTTTCAATTCTTCCATCAAACTCCCACCATTTTCCTCCCTCTTTAGGTTTTCTCCTTTCTTACATGGACCCTCACTATGCTATGCTTTCCCATCTTTTCTCTCTTCATTTAACATTCCTTTCACATTAGTGTTGCCAAAAACTTGGCTTGCTACACAAGATAGAATTAATATATACTTCTGAGGTTCTGGCTTAAGATTCCTCATCTTCTGCCTTCATTTCTGGATGATCTTTCCTCCATCCTTATGTATATTACTCCTTACTGCTCCTTTGCAGTACACATCTTTAGATACACTGTCACCCATCCCTTTTCACTGCTGCAATTTGAAAATTTTGATCATTATCTCTGATTTATTAAAGACTTTGGCCCCAGACTTCTGGTTTTCCTTCTCCTCTAAACATTCTCATGGCCAACACTTAGGGTCGTCTACAAGGATCTCTTCCATTGTCTTGACCATGCTCTCCCATGGCCACATTTGAATTCACTTGAACTTAGTTGTTACTGAGTGGCAAAATTTCCCACAACAATTACTATTTCTATTGCAGAAAGCTCCTCATCATACACTAAGAAGAAAAAAACAAAGCTTTGGCACACTGCAACAGGAGGTGTTTCCTTCTTTGAATAAAATGTTACAAGAACATGAAACCTTCCCCTTCCACCCAGTAGCATACTGGGAAGAGAATAAAGGAGTAGTAAAATTATACCCACATATCTTCCCTTAAACAGAAAATTAACAGTAACAACTTTTTACACTCACCAGGTTAAGTCTGAGATGACTGGAAATAGAGAACCTTTCTAGCAAGAGGTCTGGAAGAATGAGAGATAAATCAAGATTCAGTGATCATGGGTACTAGTCACAATGGCTGTGTAATTTTCATTTACTCTGGAGCAACTGTGAGAGACAGTGGACACTGTGAAAAGTGATGTTCTGACTACAGTCTAAACCAGAACTGTCCTGAAAACACTGGGACATATAGGTTACATGTCTTTTTTTTAAGATAATAGATTACATATATTATATTTATTATAGAATAGTTTGTATATATTAATATAAACACATTATATACATATACATATTATATTATATGTTATATATAACATTATATATTTATACACAGATATATATACATATTATGGCCCTAAAATGTCCCAAAGTGTCTACCCCCTCCCACCAAGCACCAGAAGAACTGTGAATTTTGATGACTTCATTCTTTCACAATGCAGTCCAACCAAAAAAATCTTCCTTTACTACAAATTCCTTTACTATAAATCTGATCATGTTACTGCTTTCCTTAAAATCCTTCAGTAATTTATCACTTCTCAGCAGCTTACATGGCTTACAAAGTCCCTCCCTAAGTCTTGAGCTATATTATTATTACTCATACCCTGACATGCTACAGTCAGGCCACACCAAAGAATCTCTGCTCTGAAAACCTTTGTTCTCTCCTTTTTCATTTGTTTTATATGTTTTTCCATCTACTTGGGACTTTTCATCTCCTTCACTTGGCCAATCCATCGCCCATCAAATCTCATCTTAGACACAGCCTATGCCAGGAACTGCTCCTCGACAACCCTGTGAACCCTCAGCTGTGTTCTGATCGGTATTATATGTTTCTGTCAGAGAATCCAGCATTCTTTACTGATATTACTTATTTTTCTTTGTCTTTTTCATTACAAAGAAAAGCCCCACGTTCAGAGAAATTTCTTTCTCCAGCACCAGATGTAAGGATGAGGCTACTGGACGATTAAGTATATGAAGCATAATTTTAGTTAAACACATACTATGTGTTAGGCATTTATTCCTCTAACTATCCCTCTAAAAAAGTACTCATTTTCCCTGTTTTAGAAGTGAGGAAACAAAGGTAGAGAATTCTTTTTTAAATTACCCAAGTTCTCATGGCTGGTAAGCAGAGGGGCCAGAATCCAAACTCCAGCATAGCTTCCAACATAATGTCTGGTATAAGGCATAAGTAAAATCAGTTCAATGTAAAGTAGAACCCTCAAAAACCTTATTAAAAGAGACTACTTTCCTGGTTAAAGAGTGAGCTCCCCATAATCAGAAGAATTTAAACAAAGACTGGTTAGCCTTTTGTGAGGGATATTTAGAGAGCACTCCAGAATTTGTTAGAAAGCTAGCAAGCTGACCTAGTAGGACTTTAAGAGTCCATGGAAATAACTGGCACTTAAAGGGCAATTGAATGTCTGCTCAGCTCAAAGATGCAACGGTGTGAGAGATGACCCACAATTTTAGCACTTATCCCGCAATCTTCAGTCTCTGTAAATCCTACCCAGTCTGATGGCATTGCGGACCTTCTTTCCAGTTAGTTTTGCCGACATCCAAACTTAATTGGACCCTAAATGTTTTCCCTGTAGAGCTCTTATCTTGTGAACCAACTGCTTAATCTATTTTGGCAGATCCAGGATTCCTAGCTCTTCAGGGAGCTGTAAAATACTTTTTTTAAAAAAAGTAGCCTACTCCAGTGGGGGACAGCCTAGTGACAGACCTCATTTTCTATTCTGAAATTTTCCTCTTGCATGATTATTATATTATTACGCAATGCTTTCCAATGTCTTGGAGTTGTAATGCTGTCTTAAGATGTTTGAACACTCAGGATATTTTTGTGATTGTCTAATTAATCCAATCAACAAAGAGAGTATTAATGGCTCTTTAAAAATCATACAATATAATACAACAGTAATATTTTTTTTTCAAGTGAGATGAAATATGTTGAGACCTCAGCTATGTGGAGTAATGGTAGAATTCCAGAGTGAGAAAAAGACTCCCCTTAAAGCTCACTTCCTATCACAGATTCATTGGCTGGAAAGAAATTCTTGGCAGGCCAAACACTCCGCACTCCACTGTGCCAGGATTGATTTTACCAGAAATAACTTATTGTTCATCTGATAATATTTCTGCTTAGATTTAGTACTTTTTGTAAAGGAAAAGAGTTATTTTTGTTGTTCTTTGAATCATGACTTTTGGATTTGAAACATATTCTTCTCTCGAGGTACTTAAATCTGTAGGGAGATTATCATTCAGACTTGAGAAGCTTTCTTTTTCAGAAAGAAACCACAAAAAAGTTAGAAAAGTTAAAACCTATAGGTAAGAAGCATGGAAAGAAACAAGAATTTGTTGTTGTTGTTGTTGTTAAAGATTTTATTTATTTGACAGAGAGAAACACAGCCAGAGAGGGAACACAGGCAGGGGGAGTGAGAGAGGGAGAAACAGGCCTCCTGCTGAGCAGGGAGCCCGATGTGGGACTCGATCCCGGGTCTCCGGGACCATGACCTGAGCTGAAGGCAGTTGCTTAACCAACTGAGCCACCCAGGCGCCCCTAGAAACAAGAATTTGACACGAAGCAAACTAAATGTGATGGACTTTTTTTTTTTTAATTAGGAATTGTATATCTCCTTTTAGTTTTATTTGTAAAGCACTTCAAGGTATGATTAAATGTTTGGTTTAGCTAAACATATGAACTATATCTGAAACACTGACTATATAGAGCAAAATTATGACTTAATCAATATTAGATAGTTCTCATCAACCCTAAGTTGGATCATGCTTTAGTTCTTGTTTACTGGTGCTTTAGAAATAATTGTTGAATGAACATATGATCATTGTATATGTTGGGCATCAATCTCTGCTGGCATTGCAGATCTTGAATAAAGTCATGCTTAAGCAGAGCATAAGTGTATCCCATAAAATAGTATGCAATGTTGGCAAAATTTAGCAGTCACATACAAAGTTCCTAATAACTCCTTCGTTCTTCTTATTAGCATTGCTTACTAGAATAAATTAAGGAGAGAGTTGAATAATGAAAACTAATGAAGTATGGGGGGAAAGTGGAATAAAAACTGAAATTTAAACATATTCTTAACTAAAATTATTATTTTAACAAATTAAAAAAGAAAACCTCAAAGGTAATTAATTTGGACTCAGAAAGCTTGTTCCTTCCAGCATCAAAAAAATAGTTTTATTTGAATTCCAGGAAAAATGTTCATACATTCATTTCTCTCATTCTTCCAAATCTGGTATCTATTAATGAATCATTCTGTTGGGGAGAACAACAGAAATGGTACTTAGGGACAGGTCAGAAAATCCTGTCCTAAAGGGAAAATAAGATTATTGGAAAGTGTTGGAAGTTTCAGTGAGGATAAAACATTTCAAAATCTAGAGACCACGGAGAAGGAATAATAAAATAATAAGTAGCATTTGGAATATCCCATAGCTCATGTCTACTTCTTTCCTTAAGTGTTGTTGTAGATGGACTATCTCTCCTGGATGCTTATCCAAATCAAAGTTTTACACATAAGCATGAGAAATAATTCCTTTCCTGCAGGGCCATTTTTAATAAAATAAATCCATTTGTTGGCACAAACAACCAATATCAGGTAAAAGATTTTTAGCCTCAATCTCTATATCTATTATGCAACCTGTTTCTGTGTAACAGAATAAATGCTATTCTAGTAACATTAGAAGGAAAGATCTTTAGTAGACATAGAAAAAATAAACCCAGCCCCTTAACACATTTAATTCTCAGTTTTAGTGCAATTGAGACTCATTGTAAATAGTATTTGTAAACAGTAAAATAGATTTACTCATTGTAAATCTTAAAATAGTTCAGTAGGTATTCTTCAACCATTACCTAGTGCCTGCTTTCATTTTCTGTTACCTTTTCTGTTGTTTTGTTGTTGTTGTTTTTTAAAGATTTTATTTATTTGACAGAGAGAAACACAGCCAGAGAGGGAACACAAGCAAGGGGATTGAGAGAGGGAGAAGCAGGCTTCTCGCCGAGCAGGCAGCCTGATGCGGGGCTCGATCCCGGGTCTCCAGGATCATGACCTGAACGGAAGGCAGTCGCCCAACCAACTGAGCCACCCAGGCGTCCCTACCTTTTCTGTTTTCTTCAAAAGAACAAAGTCACAGAATTTAAGGGAAAAGCTATTTGTCTAATTAAAGTTGGCAACTCTTGCTTCCAAGATTATTTATTACTTCTGTGTATTTGTTGGGTTTAGTTTGGATGCTGATAAATACAGGAGCAGCCAAACTCCTTTGAGACACTGCTGGATAGAACTACTACTTTTATTTTACAGCTTACAAAATGAATGTACACAATTCCTCAAGAAACAATTATATGTTTATATATTTATGTAACAACATATATAGGGAAAGTGCAAGAATGAAAGAGAGGGCAGAAACAAGACTACACATATTTAATATGGTCCTAATTTTTAAACAGATATATTTCCTGAGATGTTTAGAAAACTTGGAAATATTGTACCCTGTCTCTTGCAAAGTGATTCTCAACTAAGATGATTTGGGTACTTACTAAGTTTGTGAAATAGATGAAATATGCCTGATTTGCCTAAGGTCTGTATATAGGCTGAGGTTACTTTCTACTTGTGTCCACCCCTGATACTAAGATAGTTCTGAACACACATTTCCCTCTTTCCTAACAGCAGTATTTATAAAACGTGTAAGCCACGGTTCTATTTTATGCTTTTATGGAACTTAACTTCTAAGGACTTAAACTTCCCCCAGTATGGCAACAAATAGTACCAGCTGGAGAAGGAGAAAAATTGCAAGAGAGGCCCCCTAACTGTGGCCCTCTCCCGAATCATCTGTGGAAGATCATGCTGGATCAGGTTTTCTTTTCTTTTTTTTTTCCCCATTATTATCAGAAGTAGGTGATACCAGGAAAGAACGGAGAGATCCCTATTCTGCTTTCTAGCATATTTTAATGACCTCCAGATCTGACAGCTCTTCTAGATCTTTCTGCTCGGAGCCACACTGCCCAGTTAGATGTTCTGAAGGGGCATGCACACAAAATTTTAGGAATAAAACAGTGTGCTTGACTTGCCATCTACAGGGTTTCAAGAAAGCACTAAAGGGCCCTCAGGACAGATGGAGGTAGGGTTGGTGAAGGAGTAAAAGCACTACTATCTTAAAAAGCAATTTGGGAGACACTATGATAGAATGTAGATGAATTTAATGTAAATATTATGTAACATTCTCTGCATAGGCCCTGGACCTTCTATTCATGGTACTAAGGAAACAGACAAAGAAAAAACAACAACAAAAACCACTCACTGGTTCCCAGTCAGTACCCATGGACCTACTGTTACTGAGGGATACCATTGGATTTTGAAACAAACAAACCAAAAAGACAGAGGCAGCAAGGATAAAGAATTCAGTTGACCCTTCAACAATGAGGGGTTAGGGATCCCTCATACAGTCAAAAATCCCACATATAACTTTTGATTCCCTGAAAACTTAACTACAATAGTGTACCAGACCAACAACACACTCTGTATATGCATTGTATAGAATATTCTTACAACAAAGTAGGCTAGAGAAAAGACTATTAAGAAAATCATGAGGAAATACATTTATAGTACTGTATTCTAGAACAAAAATCCCCTGTAAGTGGACCCTCAAAGTTCAAAGCCATGTTGTTTAATGGTAAACTAGCTGTTTACATTCCAACCTACTTTGTTGACTATGATTAGAAAACTGACATTTAAAGAGACTGAATGCTGAACAGATCTTCTAACAAATAGGAAGACATCTACAAGGTAAAATTGATAGGAATGGTAGCTGAATGTCTGAGATAAGAAAGAAGGCAATAACAAATCTGAATGCATTTACTGAGGGTGGGCATTTGGGTGAATGGTGATTTCACATAGGAGAGAAATGATGTTCTGATTTCAAAAAATATAGTCAGAGCTTCCAGCCTCCCCAAAGATAGTCACCTTTTACCTGGTTCTCCTGTTACATGAGTTAGTCATAGTTGAGACATGTTATCATCTACTTTGTGAAGAAACTTTCCAAAATACTGAATATCTGAATCTCTGAATATTTCCATTTTGGTGACTAGACCTCACTTTTCTTAGTAATGACCATTCACCAAATGCTGAGTGACCTTTCACCTAGGGCCTAGTTTAGGTATGAAATGCCATAAGTCCTATTGCTTCTTACATAACTTCTCACTGTTCTCACCACCACAATATCTGTGTAGCAAAATAACATTATTTATTAAAAATTAACCAAAACCAATAAAAAAAAAACACAGTAAGACTCTAAATTCTAAGATAACTGAGAAATTCCACTTCTGTCTTCATTATGTATGTATTGATAACAGTTCAATTTGGGAACTAAAATCTGTTAGACTTAACCTGCAATTACAATACCATATATTCAGCCTTGAAATTTTGTTCAGTGGCTGCTCAGAATCGTCCAAACACCTCTTAAGAATATTAATCATGGCGTTCCAACCAGTGCCCGCGACACTGACCTCCAGTTTCCTTTTCTTTGCTGTGGTTTTAGTTTTCCAGTTTATCATATATTTTGTTAACCTCCCAAAATCTTCCATGAAAGAAAGAAAGTATATAAATAAATCTATATAAATCAGCCCTCACTTTTGTCTTTGAGTCCAAAAAACCCAGAGCTAGAAACACAGCACATATCGCTTTGTTTTCATTTGAATCCTCAAGTGAAAACTTTATGCCCAGACAACAACCATATGCCAAAACATCTGGAGCTTCTGGTTACACTGAAGACTTGCTACGTGAAAGCTTCCCTACTCTACCCTACTACTGTATGCGATTCCACCTCAGCATTGTGTTGTTCTGCAGACTAGACCACCGGAAATCATAAAAGGAACATGGAAGGTTTTTCCAGTCAAGATTTGGCCGACATAAATAAATTCTTGTATAATCTGTCAAGCTGGGCCATTTGTTCATAAACGATATCTTTTTAGGAGAAAGTGTGTTGATATTATGGAAGATAAACATTGTGCTGATTTGCCATACCATACAGACTACATCTGGACATGTCCACATGGAAACACTGTCTAGATGTTATTGCATGTGAATATGTGAAATATTTTATGTATTTATATACATAAATATATACATATGTATAATACACACACACACACACACACACACACACAAATAACTTTAGACAGGCTATTCAGCATACATTTCTGTAGTTACTTAATTTCGGTAGGAAGACTTGAAAAATGAATTACTTCAGAATGACTCCAAAGGAAAGGATTATTTTAGGTGGTTGTTTCTAAAATGTCTAAATGATCCTCCATTTAATCATTTCATTCAGCAATTGTGCTCCTGTGCCAGTGATACAAAATAAAATAGTCGCCATTATTATGGTAAGAAAAGTGTATTTGCCTAAATACATTTAAGAAATCTGTATGAAGAAGCTTCTTTTTAAAATTCTATTATTATTATTTTTTATGAAGAACCTTCTTATTTAAGCTCTCACCACAAATAAATAGCCAATTTAAAATGTAGAGTTTATCAAGGATAAATATCAGTCACTACTTTAAGGAAATTAGTTAGAGACATGCCACAGATTGGCTGCAGCCCATCTTTCTTGCCTAAACACGGGGGCCAGCATCCCAGTTCTGCATACTTCTGGTGGCTTCATTTACACTAAGCGTTGGCGGTCCCAGAAGTTGTGCACAGCCCCCAGAACTCGGCAGTTCAGAATAGAATCACTGCTGTTAAATGAGATGCCAGGATATCTCTCAAATATGCCTGTTCAAATGTCCATGAGAATTTATAAGATAAAGCAAGGTACTTTTTGTAATAAAACTTAATAAATACAAAATGTATTTTATACTTTTAGTCAGTTGTACCTTAGGAGTCTGATAAAATCATAAAACTAAACTATCATGGATCACTGGGGTTTGGGAATCAGTACAGATGGACCAGAAATGTTGACCCAACTGACCAAGTGTCTTCTCTTTGAGGTGCGGGGAGTGAAATCTACAAAAATATGAAAAAACACCTTTTTTAAAAATTTTTTTATTGTTACTTAAATTTTTTTCCCAGTGTTCCAACATTCATTCCCCATTCCCCACACCCAGTGCTCCATGCAATAGGTGCCCTCAGTACCCACCACCAGGCTCTCCCATCCCTCCACCCCCCTCCCTCCAAGTCCCTCAGTTTGTTTCTGTGTCCCAAGTCTCTGTTGTTTCATTTTCCTCCCTAGATTACCCTAGTTCCCATTTACTTTCCTTCTCCCACTGTCCTCCAGGTTACCCCTCATGCACCGCAAGTAAGTGAAACCATGTGATACTTGACTTTCTCTTCTTGGCTTATTTCGCTCAGCATAATCTCTTCCAGTCCAGTCCATGTTGCTACAAAAGTTGGATATTCATCCTTTCTGATGGCGGCATAGTATTCCATTTTATATATGTACCACATCTTCTTTATCCATTCATCTGTTGATGGGCATCTTGGCTCTTTCCACAGTTTGGCAATTGTGGCCATTGCTGCGATGAACATTGGGGTACATATGGCCCTTCTTTTCATTACGTCTGTATCTTTGGGGTAAATGCCCAGTAGTGCAATTGCAGGGTCATAGGGTAGCTCTATTTTTAATTTTTTAAGGAATCTCCACACTGTTTTCCAAAGCGGCTACACTAGTTTACATTCCCACCAACAGTGTAAGAGGGTTCCCCTTTCTCTGCAGCCCCTCCAACACTTGTTGTTTGCTGACTTGTTAATTTTGGCCATTCTGACTGGTGTAAGGTGGTATCTCAGTGTGGTTTTGATTTGAATTTCCCTGATAGCTAGTGACGCTGAACATTTTTTCATGTGTCTGTTAGCCATTTGTATATCTTCTATGGAGAAGTGCCTCTTCATGTCTCTTGCCCATTTTTTGATGTGTTCAT
>PITA01007017.1:0-95121 GCA_004023965.1 Spilogale gracilis | reverse complement strand
GGCATCCTCCTCTTCTTCACTCGGCTGCGGAGAGGGCTCCTGCTGGGGGGCCCAGGACACGCCTCGTCGTGGGCTCCTGGGAAACATCTCCACCCTGTCCCTGGAGGCATCCATCCTGAAATGTCCCTCGGGCCAGAGAGTGGGATGGGGTTTTTGGCGAGAGTCTCGTTCATTAATGATGTAGTACCTGGGGGCCCGGGACCTGGCGTCATGCGGCACGACGGCTGAGAGCCCCGGTCCGCGAAGAGGGGGGTCGGCCTGCTGAAAATCTCTTTGGAAATGGGGTTGCGAGCGAACATCTACCGCGTGCTTTGTCCACATCACGGGGGAGCCCGACCTGTTCTTCCGCCGGTCCCCGGCACTCGCGCTCCGGCCACGCAGGCACCTGGAAGACAGGTGGTGAGCCCCCTGCACCCTTGCTACCCCCCGGGGCCCGTGTCTTCCGAGTGCGGCGAGCGGGGGCCACGGCACTGCCCCCGTCCCAAGTGTGAGTACAGGCTCTGCGGACGGACGGACTGACGGCCACACACGTGTCCTACTCCTGGAATTCCCAGAGCCCTTTGTAGAAAGCCGTGCACAGTGACCGTCTGGGGAGGGGGCAGGACAAAGGGTCTGCTAATACATTCCACAAGGGAGCCCCCCCTCCTCCGGGAGCGCGCGGCAGGACTGACACTGGTGGGACACCCCTTCGCGGTGGGGCCCCTCCCCGTCTCTGCCAGGCACCTCGCTGTCCAGCGGCTCCCTCGCGGCCCGCCTGCCCCCCGCTTGCCTGGGCCCCACAGACACACGAAGAGAATCTCCGAGAGCAAGCCTTCCAGTCCGTTGTTAACCCAGCCGGGTCTTTAACAAAGCAGCCGGAACACCAACCCTCCGTCACCCCTGCATTTTATCTGTGTGGCGTTCGGTGTGTTACATTCAGATCCAATACAATCCCCATAGTGAGTTGGGGTCACTGCATCCTTCAGGAAGCCCCAGCCCCACCAGGGAAACATCTTATGGGCCAGAGAGGCTGAGACTAGGACCCATGCGATGAAGAGTGGCCCTGCGGCTCACCTGCCCGCCTACAACTTCGATATGAAAGGTCTTGCCTTCACATGGCCACTTCAAGTTCAAAGATAAAAGACAAACAATTATAAAAGGCATTTCTTCCCCCTTGGGCTTTAGAAATGCCGACCGCAGGTAGGCGGGAATGTTCGCTTAGAGGTTCTGCGGCAGAAGCCTAGGAGGAAGTAGACCGTCCTACCGGACACACCCTGTCCCCCGTTTCTCCTCGGTAGCAGCTGGCCCAGGCCCTTCCGGCAGAACTGGAACTGGATGGCCCAGGTCCCCTGAAGCCGCGAGGCCCTCAAAGCCCTAAGGGCTCTTTATCCTGCACTTTAGGGCCCTGGGCCTTCCCCAGCAGGTGTCTCGGCCAGGAAGGCGGCTTCCTGCTGTGCGGGGGGTCAGCTCACCTGTCAGCATCCTGTTCCGGCCGGGATTTGGAGGCCCCAGGAAGAGGCGAGCCGGGGCTGCTGAGACCTGCCTGGGGACTCGGGGGCGCGCGCTGGCTGATGGTCTCCACCCTGCCTCCCTTCCTGCTCGAGGAGTCCAAGCTGACCACCGTGCCGTTGCTTTGGGGCGTCACTGAGTGAGCTGAGGACGCCCGGGTGCTGAGGCCACTGTCCTTTGGGAGCCTCTTGCTGCTTTCCTCTTGGATTTGGATTCGGGCTGCAGGAAGAGGGTGGGAAGAGAGAGGAGGGGGACACATTCAAGCTGGCAGAACGCAAGCGCATGCTGACTTCAGCTGCTGGGTCTGCAAACAGTTACCTATGCTTAGCAGAGAAGCCCCTCCCACCGGCCCCGAACATTCTTCCTGGGGAGCTGGAGCAGGAAGGGAGTGTGGCTCACAGGAGCCCTGAGGCCTCACAGATGCACCCCCCAAAGATAAGGCGGGCCGTTCCCCAGCTTTGGGGCTCGGTGGTTTCTCTGTCCCATGCATATAGCAAAGCTGAAGGGACAACCAGGATTGTTTTGGAAGCGGTTCACAGAGCATTCTGAAAGAAGACGCAGACTGAATTAAAGTAAGTGTCACTGGACACTTGCCCTGTGCTCCTGAGAGAGGTCCCGGAGACCTTTGGGCTTGAAGACAACGTGAACTAGACTTAACTGGGCCCTGTGGCTTTCGGTGGAGCTCTAGTCCCTTCCTGCAGCGGCCGCTTTCCCACTAGGAGGTGGGGCAAACCTCACCCTTGGGCTTAGGCCGTCCCCCTCCCCGCCTCCTCTCCCACCGTGTCTCCCTCCGTGAAAGCAGACACAGGTTGGTCACTTGAACGTTGCCCACTGAGCCTGCCAGCTCCGCATCCAAGTGGCCTCCTAGTGGCCCCAGAGGCGGCTGGGCTCCCCTAGAGCTCTCCCGGAGCTCTCCCTGCCCGCTTGCCTCCCTTTCGGCCACAGTGGATTTCCACTTTCTGTTTTCCTTCTTTCTGCAGGATGCTGTTTCCTCTTCCCTCAAGGAGCCTGGGTGGGAGCCAGCTCGTCCAGGGGCGCCGGGGAGCTGGGCAGAGCAGGGGGCAGGTGTGCCCGCCACGCGGGTGGCTGGGCGCCCCTCTGGCATTGCCTGGTTGGAGTGGGGCAGAGGCTTGTGCCCTCAGGGGGCCGGGCCCTGGGCCGCAGATCTGGGGAAGGGGTCTTGCCAGGAAGAAATGGCCACTGAGAAGTAGGCAAAATGAACAAGGATGTTCTTGGGGGTTTTCTCCAGATTTCTGTGTTTCTTTTTCTCCCCTACCTCAAAACGTCCCTCTGTTTTCAGACATGTCTGGTCATTAGTCACAGGCCTGGGTGTGATGGAAAAATTGTGAATTTAAACCAATATTTATAATCCTAGATTTCATTTCATTGTGCCTAGTGAATTGTGAAAACCATAGTTCATCACTGGTCGTATACCATAAGTGGCTCCTGTTTTAAATACGGTCACCGGCTGAGATATCTGACATTTTTGCTTGTGCTTACCTTCTACCATTTGGGCAACCTTCTTCTTATCTTCAGATCTGGCCTAAAATACAAATGAAAGGTGTACGTTTGTTTTGGGCTTAGCAGGAAGACATAATCATACTAATCTGGGATGGAGGGTGGGGCGGATTGATGTGTCATCTCTCATGCCATAGGTCATGACCCTCCACCTGCTGGCACTTGGGGACAGTCTACTCGGGGCCGGGACCTGCTGTTTGAGCGAATAAATGCTCACGCCCAAGAGCTGAAATTTTACCTAGCAGGTTTTCCATTTGCTTGGTTTTTTGCAAATTTTTGGACCATGTTCAGACTCTGCTGAAACTTTGAGGCATGAACGTACAGATCGACAACATGGGGAATGTATGTTTCCCCCAAAATGCCCTTCACAGCTCCAAATTCATTTATTTGATTGCTTCTAGAATTGTTTCTTTACATGAACTGATATTCATGGAGTTATACATTCAAAAGCTGAAAAAGGCATATATTTCTTGCACGGGGTTCTGGGACACAGGCTGGGGAAGGCCCCCCAACCCACCCCTGCACCCTGAAGCCTAGGGGCAGCCACAAGAGGGCGCCAAAGTACTCAGGGCATCAGCAAGGGCCCTGGGGCAGGAAAAGCCTGACTCCGCCAGTTTCCAGGGCAGATGGGAGCTGTCCCTGGGTGTTCTTAGAAATAACTCTGCGGACAGGCGCCTGGGGGGCTCAGTTGGTTGAGCGGACTGCCCTTGGCTCAGGTCATGATGTGGGATCAAGTCCCACATCCAGGCTTCCTGCTCAGCGGGGAGTCCCTCTGACCTCTGCCCTCTCATATTCTCTCTCCTTCATTCTTTCTCTCAAATAAATAAATTAAATCTTAAAAAGAAAGAAAGAACGGACTCTGCAAGGTGGGGGGGAGGCGTGGCCTTATGACCCCCACACCCACCCCCAGGGTGGCCAAGACTCATTGTGATTTGAAAACGGGACCTTGCCCACATTCCCCTCCTGGCCAGAGCTGCCATGAGGCTCCCCGGCACGCAGGGCAAACCAAAGATGATGTGATACTTGCGTTTTGGATCTGCATTCGGAGCTGCTGGTTGCTGAGTTTTAAGGACCTTGCGATGCTCTGGAGGTAGTAGATGAGCATGCTGGAACAGAGCACGGGCCATGAGTGAGCCCCCCCGACCCGGGGTCAGGGCTCAGCGCATGCTCTCCACCAGGCTGGTGGGCAGGAGCCAGGGGTCCCCCCCCCCGCCCCCGAGGATGGAGGTACGAGTGAGTGCTCCAGCCAGCCAGCATCAGGAGGGCACTGCTTTCCTTCTTCCTCTTGGTTTTCCCAGCCATCTCCCCTGACCTGGACTTCTGCCAGGCCAGAAGGATGAGGACAGGGTGGGGACGGGAGGGGTCTTTTACAGAGCCTCACGCTGAGAGCTGAACCCACTTGTCGCTGTGTTTCCTCTAAGTCAAAAACAAGCAGAAGCTACCCAGCTGCTTTGTGAAACCCTTTTCCAAATTGTTTCAACTTCTGTCCGATTGGACAATGGTAACGACATGTGGCCCCATTGCCGTGGCCCCATTGCCGTGGCCCCACTGCCGTGGCCCCAGCGACCTCCCAAATGCAGCTGACGGATCAGGCCCCCTGGGCTTCCCCCGCTCCCGTGTGGTTCACTCCCTGCCTGAATCATCAGGCTCTTTGCAACGAACTCGTTGATTTTCTGTAGCGACTGGAAAGCAGTGCTCCTCCGTGGGCCGGCGCCGGCGGGGGGTCATGTGGGCCACTCACAAGAGCAGGAGCACGGCCGGCAGGATCACCACTGGGCTGCTCACGTAGCCCACCACGGAGCCAAACCACATGGGGAAGTCCTTCTCGATCGTCTCCGACACGATGTCATACATTTTCTCCTGTCCACTGCGAGAAAGACACACCTCCAGATGGGCTCGCCTGGGGCAGAAGGACGCGGCAAAGCTAAAAGGCCAGCGGTCCAGTCCTCAAAATCGGTTACGGAGCCATGGCAGACACCCCGACGTGAAAGACACATGGCGCCCTTACCAAGGTTTTATAGGAGCTGATGGTCTGATCCATATCAGGGCTGACATTAAGGTCCGTGATCCCAGTGTGTGTGTGCGTGTGTGTGTGTGTGTTTGATAAAAACCCAGCCTCTAAATTTCATATAGTTTCTAATCTAACCTAAAGCAAATGTAGGTAGGGACGTCTAGACCTCGCTGCCGTCACGCCGTGAGAGAAATACTGTAGAATCAAAAGTGCTGTGGGTTATCTTTCCATAAAGGCTTCCCGAGTTCTGGAAGGGAAACACCGCCCAGCTGGAATTTCTCTGCAGCCCAGGAGCTTTGCCCCTGCCCCTGTCCCTTTCAACCGAGCCGTAGCTTTTCAAGATGAGCCCTGAGGAGCGGCGCTCTGAGTGCAGGCTGCTCCTGAGGCCAGAGCCCTGTGGGCTCAAGCTCTTTCTCTTCTGCTGACCTGTTCTGTGGGTCAGGAGGAGAACTCGTCTCTGTGCAGGGGCCCTTCCCCTAGAGCTGTCCATCGCTCCAGGCGGAGCAGACGGAACCAAAGTGGCTTACCTGAACGGCCCACAGTTCAGAGATGGCTTGTAGCGAACAATAGCAAAGATGGTTGGCAACATGCATAGGAAGAGCATGAACAGGAGCATCGCCAGGTAGAAGTTGTTGGATCTGCAGGGAAACCGCGTGCCACGGCTCAGTTCCTTCCGTGGCCAGTCGCCCAGAGAACTGACGGCGGAGCCAGAGCTCTGACGCTTTATAAACAGAGAAATCCTCCTCCTGCTGTGACCTGGGTGAGGGTCTGTCATGCACGTGCCATCCCGTGAGCCGGCAGCTACAGCCCTGGTGATGCCCAAGGAGACGCCGGCGCGCGTGTTCCAGGCGGCGTGACCGCGAGAGCAGGCAACCACGCGCCCACCAAGAGGAGCACAGGTGAAGACACTGGGGGCTTTTCCTTCCCAAGCTGAGTCTCCCTCCCCAGCACGATGCCGAGGGAGAGAAGCCTGAGACGGAAGAGCCTGGACTGTGCACCTCCATTTAGGTAAAGGAAAGAACTGGGGACCGTTACTGCCCTTAGACGTTGTCCGGGACTCGGTCATCTCGACTACTCATCTCTGACTAGACAAAACTGGTACTTCAACTAGATACTCAGAACTTCTGAAAATAAGAGAGAAAGAAAGGAAAAACCTTGCTGGGTTTCTACTATTATGCGACAGAAGCCATAGAATGTTCTTTGGAACGAGTATAAATTTGAACTGATTTATTCTCCAGTGAAAGCCATAGTCTAACAATCTCTTATTCAGTATGTCACGTGCCCCGCGAAGAGTTCCTTTTTGAAAGCTAAGTTTATATCCGAGCAGTACTCAGTCTGCGAGAGTGGGAGCCAGGTTATCACGCGAGTTAAATCCCAAACCTAACAGCAAACATAGCATTACGAGATAATAAATCTATGATGCTTTTATGAGTAATCTGTATAGATTAATAGCACGGTATGTAGGTCAGGAGTCAGTCCACATTCAAAGTTTACTTTTTTAAATAGTCTCCTCCTGAAACCATTCGGATTCTCCCCTCCTTCCTTTCTAGTCTTTAAAACACTGCTTATAAAGATTGGAAGTTTGAGAAACTTGTTTGTAAAACAGTCTAAACCTGAAGCCTTCGGGAGATATTTCTTTTTCTCATGTATTTCCAAAGTCCTTGATCTTCCGAGTTTCACCCTCTTCATGAGTCACCTTAGCAGCTATTGTTTTGCGTAAAATGGTCCATTTATTGTGATTCAACTTTTTTAAATGTAGAATTGTATACTGTGTACTATTATAGCTTAAAAATCTCTTTTAGGACGCCTGGGTGGCTCGGTTGGCTAAGTGTCTGCCTTGGGCTCAGGTCGTGATCCCGGGGTCCTGGGGTCCAGCCCCCCATCAGGCTGCCTGCTCCGCGGGCAGTCTGCTTCTCCCTCTGCCTAACGCTCATACCTGCAGCTTGTGCGCATGCACGCTCTCTGTCAAATAAATAAAACCTTAAAAAAATGCTTAAAAATCTCCTTAAAAAAAAAAAGAAAGTTGGTAGCACATGGACTCGAGTACAAGGCGGGGCTCTGGGTATCGTTCTTGTTCTGTGTTTGAGCTGCGTGCTGGTCACAAGTCTTTGGTTTCCAAACATCCGTCAAGATGCACATTTATTCCTTGTGCATTTTCTAAATGGTTATTAATCAGTAAGAAGTTTAAAATAAAAAGGAAAAGGTGAGGAGTGATGGGATCCGAGGGCAAGGCATTGGAAGTGGCTTCAGGGAGGAGATAAAGGGGGGGCAGGTGCTGGGAGAGCCCCGTGCCGGGAGGCCGCCCGTGGGTAGGGGCGCGGACGGCCGAGGCCCCCTGGGGCCGACTCAGCCCCCACTGACCTGGAGGCCCGGAACACTTGCTGGTGAGGGACGTTGCAGGTCAGCACAGCCCAGCTCCTCAGGTACATGAGCCCGATCAGCTTGAGGACGTTGAATGCCGGGAGGCATGGGGAGAAGAAGGCCCCCATCCTGGAGCCAAGAGGAAGGCTGCTTAGCATCTGGCCTCCTCCCACCCAGTGTGGGTCTGCGACTCGGGGGTTTCTACCCTACGCCTGAAGAGCTAGAGAAGCCCCAGAGAGCATGCGACCCTCGTCCGGCATCTCGTGCGCACCTGCGTACCCCAAGCTCATCCCTCCCTCTGTTCCTGGCGAGCGGCGACTATGCCCCCGCCCCCCGCCGCTGTCTGAGAGTCTGCGCTCCCCCACTCCACTTCACGACAGACTGGCCTTAGTGCCTGTTTTCTCCAATCCAAAGAAATCCAAAGAGGATCTTGGCTTTTTTTGCTATTATGAAACAGTACAGCAGTCCCCCCTTTTCTATAGGGGTTCATTCCAAGACCCCAGGTGGATACATAGAAAAACAGATAGAGCTAAACCCTACATAGACTGTTTCTCCCTGTACACACCTACACACCTATGATAAACTCAAGTGTATAAATTAGGCACCGTAGATTAGCAACTCATAATAAAAGAGAACAATGATAACCATATACTGTAATAAAAGGTATATGAATGTGGTCTCTCCCTCTCAACGTATGTTAGGGACTGTACTCCCCCTTCTGGTGATGATGTGAGATTAATGTAGTCATCGAAGCACCTGATATCTAGCAGAGAAAATACATGTTTATGCATGACCTTTCCTACTGTATTCGTGAAAATTTTGCAAAATTTAGAGGACTCGAAGGATATAGAATTTGATTGCAGAAATATTAGCTGATGCCTCTCTAGTCTCCACATCTTGCTGAGTGCTTATGAAGAGAAATGGTGCTTTCTGGAGGTATGGAGCATTCAAAAAGTATAGCAACTTCTTTTTCTTTGCTTGCTTGTATTTTAAGGAACAGCACTGTATGCGGTCCCTCTAGGGGTGCAGGGGTGAGTCAGGGAGCTCCCTGCCATGCTCACACACACAGGCGCACACACGCATGCACACGTGTGTGGATCCCACGGCCCCTCTGGGTCTTCAGCATCTTTAGAAACAAGATCGCCAGAGTGCCTGGGGGGCTCAGTTGTTAAGCGTCTGCCTTCGGCTCAGGTCATGATCCCGAAGACTGGGGATCGAGTCCCACATCGGGCTCCCTGCTCGGCAGGAAGCCTGCTTCTCCCTCTCTCACTCCCCCTGCTTGTGTTCCCTCTCTGGCTGTGTTTCTCTCTGTCAAATAAATAAATATAATCTTTACAAAAACAAGAACAACAACCAAAGCAGCCAAGATTTCCTTGGCCAGGAGTGGCTCTGTGAGAGCGGATTTCCCATTTTGGGGCCTCATGCGAGGACGTGCGCCGGGGCACCGCGTCTCAGTGAAAACACGGAGGCACGTGGTAAAGAGAGTAGCGGGCTGAGGGCGGGCCTGGGCCCAGCTGTGACACCACCACTCCCAGGTCTCCTTCTGGGGACTCAGCAGCCTCTCCTCCCAGCTTGGACCCTCCCCAGAAGCTTATTTGAATGATTCCTGTACGGATTCTTCTTTTTTTGGGGGGGGGGGCTATGACCCATAGGGGCCTAAAGATAGACTATTTCTTTCCTTTCCTCAAAATGCTGGGAAAGCCATTACTAAAATTATTACACACGCTCAATGGTCTCCTTAGGAGCAGTGTACGTCCTCCCTAATTCCTATGGCTACTTATTACAGGCGCGTCCTGTCCAGACCCAGTAAACCAAAATCTTAGCCCAGGTGAGATGCAAGCAGAGAAGACGCAGTTTTGGGACCTACCAGATCATTCCTTGGTTGTAGACCAAATGTAACACGTTCTCTGCTATTTTGAATTCCCCGTATTCAGGCTACAAAAGAAGATGAACTTTTGCATCAAATAAAGGTTCCACGGCTCTCTGCACAAACCAGGTGATAACAGGGCCCTTTGCTCCCACACAGAGAGATCGCCCCAGGAAGCAGGGTCAGAATGAGGAGGAGACTCAGTTCTGTGCCCCCTCCCCTGCTCCCTGCTGTGTTTTAGCCGCGTCAGCCAGGGGGGACCTGGCCATCTGAACGTCCCTGGGGGACTCCACATCTCACTTACAAACTTGCTTTCCAGGTCCCAGCACCAGTAGTCACTTAAGTACCGGACGAAAAGCCCTCGGAAGAAGTCTATGAACAGGATGCTGGCCACGGTGAAGAGCATGTCGATGATAGAAAGCTTCAGCATCTCCTGGAACACAGAACGGCCTCAGCGCCCCCACTTCCTGCTCGCCACCATACCCCTCTTCCCGCTGGGCCCTCCTCTGCCAATTCCACCCACGGCATCTTCATGTCTGGCCCATCACGGGGCTCCATAAATATTTGTTAATTTGAATTTTGATGTCTGAGGGCAGCTTTACATGAAACCGGGAGGAAGCCCGAGCCACCAGAGGCCACGTGGGGTCGGTGGTTCAAGTTCAGGGGCTGATGCCTCGGGGCTGAGATTCTCCGCACGAGATTCCGTGTGGGAGGCGGAAGGCAGGGCCGTTCAGAACACAGGGTCTGGAGCAGATGCCTGGGCTCAGACCTTCGTTATGCTCCTACTATCTGTGTCCTCGGGCAACTTACTTCACATCTCGAGCCTCAGTTTCCCCATTTGTGCCTATGAGGAGGATACTTAGATTCTCATGAAGACCAAGCCCTTAAAACAGGGCCGGCAGTGATGCCTGAGGGGCTCAGTCAGGTGACGTCTGACCCTTGATTTTGGCTCAGGCCGTGATCTCAGGGTCCCAGGATCAAGCCCCATGTTGGGCTCTCCGCTCAGCACAGCATCGGCTTGGGATTTTCCTTCTCATTCTGCCTCTGTCCCTGCTTGCATTCTCTCTCTGTCTTTCTCTCCCCCTCCCTCCCTCAAATAAAGAAACCTTAAGAAACAAACTTAAAAAACAAAGTAAGCAGGGCCAGCCCACAGTTGACACTTTGTGAGTCTTTGCACCCACTGTTACTCTTCCTTTGAGAAAATTATAAGCCGTCACTGAATCTTACTTTCCCTTCCTACAAAGCAGAGAGGATGACCCTTTCAGAATTAAGTGAGGGGATGGTGGGTGTGGAGGAGGAGCCTCATAAGGCAGAGAGGGAGCCACCTGCCCAACGTAGGTCTCCCAGCACTGGTCTTGCGGACGCTGGGTGTAGACGCTGGTCTTGTTGGCCGGGGAGAGGGCTGAGGTGTAGGCGGGAATGCTGGTCCCTTCTGGGACCCAAGTGCTGTTTCTCAGGAGCCCTGGCCCGGGCTGGGGGGTAGACCATGCCTCTTCTCCAGGGGCCGTCCTGGTGGCAGACAAGACGGTGCTATGTATCCAGTGGCTTGCATTATTTTTGGTGGCTGTTTCCTGAGAGGGGAAGGGAAGGAAGAAAAAAGATTGTCCACATATTTGTAAGAAAGCATCATAGACACCAAGGATATGGCTGCGTTGCTTGGGAATAATTTGTGTGTGTGTCCCCTTTTCTCTGTTTCTCAGTGTTTCTGTTTTTGTCTCTCGGTGTCTGCACCCGTCTCTCCTCTCCTCCTAGCTCCAGCCCGTGCAGGGCCACTTTGGGGCCATAATGGACAGCGTCTGTTGGTCTCTAGTGTGCGCCGGCTGCCGCCCTAGGTTAATACCTGCTCTATGTTCCCGCCCTTCCCAGGGCATCGGGCTGGACTCATCATCCCTCATTACAGACGCGGAGGCTGGCCGGCCCGGCCCAAGGGGCCTGCTGCAGGTGCACCAGCGAGCGGTGGCTGAGGCCCAGCCCATCGGGCACTGGACACTGAGCTGCCCGTCCACGTGGCCTCTTGCGCCCTGGGAGCTTCCTACGCGCGGTGGGCCGACCCCCCTGGGAACCCCGGCTCCTCCCTCCCCGCCTCTGCCCCCCCCCGCGTGGGCTGCGCTCCCAGGCGGTCCCAGAGCTGGCCTCGGATGGAGCGGAAGCCCGGGTGGGGTGGGATGGGGCGTCCACTCGGAGCCCGTCCCACCGCGCTCGTTCTCTCCCAGTCTGCTAAACGACCCCGCAGCCTGCTCCTCCCTCGGATCCCCGGCCATCGCTGTGGATCGAACCGGGCCCTGCTTTCTTTATCTTAGAAGCGAGGCTCACTCTCCTCTCCTCTCCTGCCCTCCAGACGCCCCCAGCTGAGTTGAGTGTACTGTGACGTACGGGGTGTGAGGATCGGCGTTGATGAGGACTGCAAGGATGGCCCTGGCATGTACGGGCGGGTGTGTGCGGGTGCAGGTGCGCGTGGGTGCGCGTGCGTTCGTGTGCAGTGTGTGCCTGCGTGCGGGTGTGGGTGCAGGTGCGTGTGGATGCGCGTGCAGTGATGCATGCCGCTGCAGGTGCGCACGGGTGCAGGTCTGTCCGGGTGCGCGTGCGTGATGCATGCCGCTGCAGGTGCGCGCGGGTGCAGGCCTGTCCGGGTGCGCGTGCGTGATGCATGCCGCTGCAGGTGCGTGCGGGTGCAGGCCTGTCCGGGTGTGTGTGCGTGATGCATGCCGCTGCAGGTGCGCGTGGGTGCAGGTCTGTCCGGGTGTGTGTGCGTGATGCATGCCGCTGCAGGTGCGCGCGGGTGCAGGTGCCTACGGCAGCGGGGCTGGGGAGCACTCACCTCAGGGCTCATGCTGTTGACCTTGTCCAGGAGCGCGATGATCAGGCTGTAGAGGTTCCCCAGGTACAGCACCAGGACCCTGAAAGCACATGCCCACTTCCAGATTCAAGACCAGGAGAAACAGCCCCCCGGGACACACGTGGCACGGGTCAGGAGGGACTCCCAGGATCCTGCTAAGTTAGCGGCGGCCACATTTGGTTTCTTTCAGAATCAGGGGGGTGAGGAGGCGTTTAAAAAATACAGAATTCCAGAACCCATCCTGCTATCCTCGGGCTGCATGGGGTCTGGGGACCCCTTTCTAGCTTTCCCATGAGAGCCCACTGTGGCCCATGCTTGGCTCAGCATTTTAAAACTGCTTGTGTCACAGAAAGACAGTGAGCTGAGGAAGCCAGGCTCTGAACGGTAGTGATTCCTGGTGTCTAAAGTGATTTTCCAGGCAGGATCTCATTTGACCCTCACAACTCTGGGAGGCACACATGACCGTAGTCCCTGCAGAAGGACGAGTGGATTGAAACACGGGAGGGGGACTGGCGAACTGTTCCAGTTCGCACAGTTTGCGAACAAAATTTGCAAAGAGACAGAACACAATTTCAGCGTCTCGGGGTCTGCTTCTGAAATGCAGGCTGAGCGGGCAGCCACCTGGGGGGGACTGTGGGCAGCTGTGGGCAGGTGGGAGCCGCTGGCCAGCAAGCCAAGACTTGCTGCTGGTCTTCCCAGAGCTGGAAGGCATTGGAAGCATCCTGGAATTTCCCAGGACGTAGCCTTGTGTCTTAGGAGAAACGTGTCTGGGACAGCGGGACGAGAAAGGACAGCAAGAGGTTCACCAACACCCCCACGGACACTCGTTTGCACTTAGGGGGTCAGGAAACCAGTACAGGTGGAGGAGAAAGAGAGTCGCTTTATCCCAAGGGTGAAGCTTTGTGTGACCCCCTGGTACCCACAGGCCCCATCATTCCACAAGGGCAGGCTGACGGACACCTGCGTGGGAGCGAGCAGAAGGCATTGGGGCACCGCTGGGGCTGGCCCCAGCTCTCCCCATGACTCCCTGTTCACCGAAAGGGGAGCCTGCCCATCTCTGCCCATCCTCAGGGTTCCTAGTGCAGAGCCAGACCCTGGGGGTGTGCTTAGAAATGCTGCTCCCGGGCGCCTGGGTGGCTCAGTGGGTTAAAGTCTCTGCCTTCAGCTCAGGTCATGATTTCAGAGTCCTGGGATCTAGGCCCACATCGGGCTCTCTGCTCAGCAGGGAGCCTGCTTCCTCCTCTCTCTCTGCCTGCCTCTCTGCCTACTTGTGATCTCTCTCTCTCTCTCTGTGAAATAAATAAATAAAATTAAAAAAAAAAAAAGAAAAGAAAAAAAAGAAATGCTGCTCCCACGGCCTTGCTCTCCCATTGCTCTGGTCCTCACTGTGTCCCGGACAGAAGGGGACACGAGCAGCTGGTGAACTAAATGGAACTTACTGGAACTAAAATAATATGTCTCTCTCAGAATTAGCCCTCATTCGTCTGGGGCACGTCTCCTGATGCCCCCATTTCTCTAGTTTTAAATGTGAATAACGAGACCAATCTGTATAATAGGATTGCTGTTCGAACAAATGCAATAATAGAATTGATCCTCCCAGGGTCGGCTGGTGGGGAAGGAGCGGAGGAAGACGCCTCTCCTTCAGGTCAGCATCAGTGCTGAGCAGAGTAGGAAGACCCGGGTTTCAGCTTCCAGCCGGGACTGATGAAACCCGAGCCCTGAACCACCCAGGGCGGGGAGGTTTCCGCAGACCCCTGGCTCCTTCTTCTCCCGTTTCCCCACCTTTGAAAGGAGGGTTGGATTTCAGGGAGAGGCAAAATCTTAGCTTTGCCTATCTTTGTAAATAAAGTTGTAAGGGACATGGCCACACCCCCTTGTGGACGACTTGCCCTGGCCACTTTCGTGCTAACCCATCCGGCCCTCGGCACCACCTGCTGTGCTGTCCACCCTCTTTGCCGGGCACCATCCTCTCCACTCCTCTCTCCTCACCCCCCTCTTCTCTTCCTTCCCCCTTTCTTTCCTGCCGCATCTTGCTCTCCTGTTGTCCTTAAGATACATCCTGGGGGGAGCTCCGTGCTAGGCTCGGGGGGCAGCAGAGCAAGCCTGGCTCTCGGGGGATGCGGGGCCCCCATTGCTGGTTCCCACAGGGCTGTGTACCTCGCCAGCTGGAAGCGCAGTGTGGTCCGCGGGTGGTACATCTCGAGGGCGGCGATGAGGTCGAAGGCCGACGGTGCCAGCATGGTGACCAGGGAGACCACCACGCTCACCTGCCGAGAGAGTGCGTGCCCGTCTTGAGTCCCAGGGTCGCGGCCCAGCCTCACCTCCCTCCCTCTGGCCTCCCGGTCTACCATTTGGCACTCCGAGGGCTGCACAGAAAACTTCCCCCACATCCCCGCCAGATGTCTGTAGCCCAGAGGCCGCTGCCACTTTGTCGTGGTTTACTCCTGCTCGGGAACCGTCCTTAATCCGAGATGCGCACGGTTGTCGCCGGGGACTCACAAGCATTTTGGCCACATTTCCCCGCTGCCCTGCCATTCCGTTTACTTTGGGGGGCAGACGGAGGTGACCCCAACTACTACAAATAGGGAAGGGGGTGGACTGACAGGTAATGGAATATTCTTTCTGTGGAAAGAGAATTATCTAGAGGATTATGCCGGGCTCCTGTTGGCACTTGTGGCGACGAAAAGAGGACGTTCTGCTGGTAAGGGGGAGGTGGGAGCTAAAGAAACGTGATTTCTAATGGGCTCCTAGGAACTCCATCTGTCTGTAAGCACACAGCACGTGTTTACGTAACTCCCTTAACCGGCAGGAAATAGGAGGAGGCTGAGAAGAGATGACCTAACGTTCTCTCAGATTCTGAACACTTACCGCGCGTCGGGGATCAGCTGTAAGCATCATGCCCCCTACACACCCTGCTTCAGCAATCTCATGAATCAGTCCCATGAATTCCCACTGCAGGGGGCGGAGAGGGGGCCTCCAGCTGCCTTTCAGATCTTTGCAGGAAGAGTGAACACAGCCGTCTTACTGCAGACGTAAGAATTAAGAGACTGTTCCCAGCTCTCCTCTTGGCTGTTTCCCATTATGGGGATATTCACATAAACAAAGGGATGAGATCTTTTAGCAAACAAATGTGGTTTGCGAAGCGTTGTTTGCAATTGAGGAGAACAGAATGGCCTATGTGTTCCAGAGCTGGCCCACGGTCAGCCCAGACACGTGCCGTAGAAGCCGTTTGGGCACGGAAGCCCATCTTCGGGTGAAGTCGCCTCTGGAAACGCAGCAAGAGAGAAGAGCCACGCACAGTCAGCAAGACCCAAAGGTAAACGATGGGATGAACGCTGGGAGGCCATGTTGAATGAGAACATTCCTGGTCGACACCAGTAAAACCAGCCGGCCGGGTGCTGGGGTTGCCTCTCTGGCTCCATGCCCTCGCAGTTCATGCTCTAGGACAAGAGGACTGAGCTCTTCCAGGGAGACATGTCTAGCTAGCCTACCTGTGACACGACACAGAGGGAGAGGGGAGGCTGCTCCTGTGTCCCCGGGGAGGGCATGTGGGGGCGCACGGCGGGTACCTCGTTCTTCTCCCAGAGCGTCAGCTCCTTCTTCGACTGCACCAGCTTCTGAGACCGGTCCACCACGAAGTAGATCAGGTAGATGCTTCCCGCGAGCGACAGAAGCACCAGGATGTTGGCAATGACCCTCAGGCAGACGGTCACCGCCCTGCGGGGACAGGCAGCATGAGGACAGGCCCACTGGGCTGTGCTCAGGACCCTGAGACGCACAGACAGCGGGGAGCACAGGGCCCGCCTGCTGTCGCGTGACTCCTCGGCCCTGGAGCGTCTGCTCTTCCCCGCCACCCCCTCTACCCGGGTCCAAATTCCTCATTTCCTCAGGGATCCACAGCGACTTACAAATCTGACCAACTACCATGGGTCGGACTGGACGCCGACGTCATGAACCTGACGGTGTGCGGAGATAGACGCACTGCGGGGGGACGTCTGTGGTCGTCCCAGCTCCTAGGACGGGCCCGTGCGTGCCTACACGTCAGACTATTGTCTGGATGAGCACACGGGGAGCAGCTGAGTGCCATGAGATGGAAGGGGGCTTGCCTTGTCCTTCCTCATGCTGGGGAAATCTCACAGACGCCGGCTGGCTGACCTTTAGGGCATGTGAGCTTGGGGCCCGTCTCAGCCTGGGTTTCCCTGCAAGCAGAGCCTCAGGCAGCCTGTGTGCAAGTACTTTATTTGGGACACAATCCCAGAAGGTCTGGGGGCCAGACAGGAGGGGGGGCAGTCAGGACAAGGGCGAGTGGTGGACTTGGGCACAGCTGGAGGCCATGGCAGGAGCTGCACCCCAGATTCGCCCACAGAGAAGCAGGGACGCTTTTGTCATCGCTGCCGTCCCTCCTGGTCAAGGGTGCCTCCCTGAGCACGAGCCCCCCCACACTGTCCCCAGCCGCTGGGATTCCCATGCACGCGCACTGCTGGGGCTGCTGGGGCTTTGCCGGGCTCCCTGGGGTCCCTGGGACCTATGCCTCGCCCACTCTGGCAGCAGCACTAGAGGAGGATCTGAAGCGTACTGGACAGGTGCCCCATCCTGCCCATAAAGCACAAGTCTACCCTCTGGGTGACCTTGGGCTGATCATGACCCCCCTCTACGTGAGTCTTGGCCCTTCATCTGTTCAACGAGAAAGCTCACTCCCAAATGAAATGATAAACATCCCCTTGCCTTTCTGGGGAGAATTTTACATAAGGAATCCGGACCCTGGAGATGGAGATTCTGAGCGAGAGTGAGGCTCATTAATACCATTCTGGTGCTTCCTCTCTCCCTCCTGTCCCCAGGCCATGATGCCATCATGGGTAGGCTCAGGCGCATCATGCACTCTGGTCCCCGGTTTCCCCTCCGCCCTCTGAGAAGCCCCGATGGAGTCCCATCCTCATTTCCCAGGGGCGGAAGTAGGGCCTGGAAAGACCAGAGGACCTTCCCAGGTCATGGAAGCTTATGATACTGGGAGAACTGGAGCCCCTCGCCCGTCTCCCAATGGATAGTCCTTCCCGCCCCCACACCCTGCTTCCGCATCACCCCTCGACCCCACACACGTCCACTGCCTTGCTCCCTCAGGCTTTCTGCATCATGGGAACTAATCCAGGGGCTAAAGAACCAGTGAGGACATCAGAGGGCAGGCGTGGCCATCCATGAGGACAGATAACCATCCCTTCCAGGGAACGGCCCTTCCCTGTCATCAGCTCTCTTGCGCAGGGCCTCGCCTCACCAAGGCAGTCCTCAAATCCCGGAGCTGGCGTTCAGACTGGCGACATCGCCTTGGAAGGCTTGTCAACAAGAACCTGATGCTACTTGTGTCTTGTGACCTCAGGGACCTGTTGCTACATGAAGTAGCTTTTACTCCAATTAGCGAACTAGAAATTGGGGCCAAAAATACCCTTTTATCATCAAAGTAAGAGAAGTTGGCCAACTTCAGAGCTCTCACGGGGTCGTCCAGGGGACGGAGGGAGGAACCACTCCTCAATCTTGTTATCTAGATAGCCTTTGCAGACTTCCCACCGATCACCTTACTGGAAGGACAGATCGTAAGGAGAAAGAAGAGCTGACAATGTGCAAAAATAAGATAGAGATAGTCGGGTAAGTTTTGTCCGGAATTAAAGTACCTTATCAGTGAGTGAAGTGTGTGGGGGAGGGGTTCTGTACGTACAGGTTTTTGCTTTTCTTCTTTTCCTGTTCTTCTAGGATAGCCTCCTTTAAGAGAAGACACATCCGAATTAAATGGTTAGTCTTGCCTTTAATCATAAGTCTTTAGAAGTATTTCACGATAAATGATTTATTATTTTTAATTGAGATTTTTATTGACATCAGTGTTTTGTATAATGATAAGTAGACGGAAAACCACCGGGGCTTGGACAGAGGAGGGGGAAGGCATGTCATTTACACAAGTGAAATGATCTAGATGGGTTCTTTTCCCCCAGTGGGGGGATTTAGCACTGCATTTAGCAGTCCGTGCTGCTCAGGAGACCCAAGTCCCCAAGTGCTTGATGACCTCGACTTCCAAGTCAGCGCTACAGCTCACATCCCCAACGCTCTCTTATGAGTTATCTGCAATAGGGTCGCAATCCATTATGCAAATTATCAAAAATACACCAATTGAAATTTTAGGGGGATGGAATGAAAAAATTAAAAGAAGGAGTTTTTCAGTGCCTCTCTTCCTGGGCTTCATGGGATTGGTGGTGCCCTGCCCAGCGAGCACCGGGAGGACCCCAGGCGCCCGCAGCGAAGGCCACGGTCATGGTGGCAGGAGCCCTGACCTCCCCCCGCCCCGCCACGGCACCCACTCACCCTGATGCTGTTCACGATGGCGGCCGTCTTGCTCTCGGCGGCCTCTGGGTTGCCGATGAGGTAATCCCAGGCACAGAAGACCCTCCAGCAGAAGGTGTAGTTCTCATTGGAGGCACTGGCCAGGCTGGTGCGGGAGTTCTTGGCCATCCTGCAAGAGCGGGGCCGGGAAGCGCGTGGGAGGCAGGTCAGACTGGGTCCTGTGCCCCCAGGGAGCCGCTGTGAATGAGAACGAGTGACCCGTCCGGCGGCTGGGTTCAGCCCACCCTTGTGGGGAAACGGCACTGGACAGTTGTGGGGTTAGCGCATTTAACAAGCAGCCTCGCCACTGTGTTACCGGGAGGTCACTGAGGTGTGTGCGCCCGGGGGGCCAGCCCGTCCCATCTCCCTGCAGTGTGATTGTGAGATCAAACTGTCCTTGGAGCTAAATCAGCCTTCCTGGAGGCCTTGCCCGGGGAGGGGCGGCGACCCCAGGTCAGGGAGCCAGTCGGGTCCCTCCGGCCCACGGTGCTCCTAGACGCCTCTGAAGGCCAGACTCCGCATCCTCCTCTGGTTGAAGTCTCTCGTCCTTCGGACTGTTTCTCCAGTTATCCTCTCCCTCCGTAGGTCTTTGTCCTGAGTGTGCCTCCATCGGTCTCCTAAACTCTATCAGCTAGTGAAGGGCCTGTCTTGCCGGTGAGGCCTTGGGGTCCCCTAGAAGCTAAGTGGGGAAGCTTCCTGTAAACCAGAGGCCCCCAGCTCACCGGGCACCTCCTCGGGGTTTTGTGCTTTGGTCGTGATGATCGTGCTAATGGCCCTTTTTTATCCCAAGCTCTGTATCTGCACTGGCACCCATGAGGCAGACAGAGAGAGCAGCCGGTGAGGCAGGCGGGGAGAGGCCAGCTTGTCCCCGGCTCAGAGCCTGCCCTCCGTGAGCCCAAGCTCGCTCTGATACAGAAGCGTGGGATGTGAACGCCGGCGAGAAACCCGCCATCTTCTTAGCCAAGCTGCCCATTTTACGAACGAGGCCCAGAGAGGGGACGGGAGTTGCCGTAGGTCTCACGGTGGGGATGCTACAGGACCCTTGACCCCCAGCCACCCGGTGTTCCTTCCGCTGTGCCTCCTCTCGGTGAGGAACCGCGTGTGCAAAGCGCATCATGGCACAGTTAAGCCTCGCCCTGCAGGATTTGAAGCTGCGTCGCAGGCAGACGTACAGCCGAAGGATGGTATTTTGCCTTCTGCAACCTCTACTCACTGACACCACGTTGTTCCTGTCTCTGTGAGTGTCTGAAATTACATTAACTGCTGAGCCTATGTGGTTCTTGTCTCTCTAGACCCAACCTGGAACCTGGCACAAAGCAGTGAATGTTGAGTGAGTGTCGGTTAGAATGAGCAGATCCCTTTTGGCCTCAGTTTCCTCATCTGCAAAATGGGTACAGTTATGCCTGAACCGGACACGCTACTGACCCGATTGCGATCATTCGTATCGTTCCTGGCATACGGACAGAAACGGAGTAGCCGTACTTTTTCAAGAGGATGATGAAGCTGTAGGCAAAGACGGCCATCCCCACCAGGAAATAGGCCAAGGGCAGCCGGTAGCCAGCTCTCCCGATCCTTCGCTCCCTGCCGTAATAGCCGTAGAAGAGCACAGAGTACTGTAGGTAGCCCTGCCGAGAGAGCGCTGGGTGTCACACCCCAGCCGGTTCTGGGACCCGCCCCTGCTCAGGCCTCCCTCAGGACAAGGGCGCCGCCAAGCCTCCACCTCACCCCCAGCGACCAGACGGTGTTCAGGTCTTGAGCCGACACCACCTGCTCCTTGGGGATGGTCTTGCTGGCTGTGCTTCCAAAGGGCTGGCCTGCAATGAGCTGGTAGAGAAAACAGACGTCCCATGATCTTCTGGGGCAGCGGAGGGGACCAGAAGAAAAGGGGCGTCGGAGCCCCAGATCTCCCCGGCCTGTGCAGGCTCTGTATGGACCAGGTCTCTAGCCGCTGCCTTTAAACAGTCATCCCGGGCAGGCCCGGTTTCTCTTTGCTTGGTCAGCCCGCCCGGGGGTCCTCTCACTGGGCTCCTACAGGTGGGCTTTTGAGGTCACTGGGTTTCTGGCCGGGAAATAGCCCCATTTACTTCATGAGGAGGAAGCTTAGTTGAGGACTGGGTTTTGTGTTATCATAGCACTGGTGAGCTGGCCAGGACGCCCAACCCAGCCTGTCCCCTCCTTTCGTGTGGGCCACGAGCTAAGAATCATTTTTGCATTTTAAAAAATATTTTATTTCTTTATTTGACAGAGAGAAACACACCTAGAGAGGGAACAGAAGCAGGGGGAGTGAGAGAGGGAGAAGCAGGCTTCCCGCCGAGCAGGGAGCCGGATGCGGGGCTCAATCCCGGGACTCCGGATCATGACCTGAGCCAAAGGCAGTCGATTTTAAGGACTGAGCCACCCAGGCACCCTATTTTTGCATTTTTAATTGGTTGAAAAAAAAATCAAATGAAGAAGAATATATTGGGACGCTTAGCAATGATAGGACAGTGAAACATCTGTGCCTATCAATACCCACAAAAAAAATCCGATTGGAACATAGACACCATCATAAGCCCAGTATTATCTTTCACCCTGCATGGGGGACGGATGGTGAGCCTGGAGCCTCTACCGTTCACTAGCCCGCCCCTCACGGAAGAGGTTGGAGGCGTCCCGCCTGCACATACCGCCCATCCTTCCTACAAGGATGAGGGGGGAAGTTGCTTTAGGGGACCGCGCTCCCATCTCTCGTTTTGAACCTCATTTGCCCTTCTTACTTCCTCTCAACTAGTTCTTACCTCTGGAATGACAATAAAAGCACCTGTCATTATCGTCAGCACAATATTAATTCCAAATAACCATCTCAAGAATATGAAGTAGGAGGCAACACCAGATCCAAAATGACCTAAAAAAAATAAAAGGCCAGACCATAAGAACAGCGAAACCCTGTATCAGCGGAATGACCGGTATAAAGTGCACACAGTGCAAAGTTCTCTGTGCAGCAGCACCGCAATTTTTTGGGTATCAGGACAAAGACAAAGAACGCCATGATTGTACCAATCAGGGTGTTCCCCCAAAATAGTCATTTATGGGGGGGTCAAGATGCTCATGAGTCTTTCCACGTATAAGCACAGAAAAAAAACCCTAATTTAATAATTTCCCTTATGACACATTCATCTAAAATACTTGTCAGATTTATATTTCACGTTTGTTCAGAAGAATCAGCGTCTTTTGAGAATAGGATATATATATTTTTTCATTTTGCATAGCTTCGAGAATTCCAAGGATTTTTCTTGGAATTATTTTGTCTTAATTTCAAGATATGTAGCAATTTTCTGGGTGTTAACATTAGGGGAAACCGGGTGAAGGAATTACAGGAACTTTCCAAGTCTTCTACATAGCTAAACCTTTCTATATATCTGTTTTATTCTAAAACACAAAAAGTGTATTCAAGACCAAAATTCTACAAAGAAATTAAGGGAGCCTAGAAATTCGAAGAGGATGTGGATAATTTGTGCCGTCCTTAGAAAAAAAACACTCTTGATTTTTTACTTTGTATTTAGCTTATGTTTGTCCTAATACCTAGAGAAACACAAGCACCACAGAGAAAACAAAAACATTACCTCTTCTGAGCCCACTAAATTAAAATCACCACTAGAATGAGTTTTTAGGAAACTTTTAGTGTGGCCTCCCCATTCTCATTGTGTATGTATAGGTTTTTTTGTATAAAATTAGCATCTCTCTACAACATGTATCTTGAGTTTTAATGCCTTATAAGCATTTTCTCATGCAAAAACTATTCTATAAAATAAATTTTATTGTTTCTTCAACTGAATTTTCCACAATTTAACCTGTTCCCTCAACTTGAGACTTAAGCCTCTGACTTTTCACTAGGTAGGGGATTCACTAGGGTAAGTAAGTCTGTAAAAAATAATTTCCATCCAATGATAGGTTTTTTAGAAGCAGAGCGGAGGAAGGGCCCCAGCTCACATGACACACTGAGGAAGTGCCCTCTGGAGAAAGGGAGAGGGCTGGGGTGGGGGCGGGAGGGGGCAGCGCTAAGCAAGGAAGTGGTCTCCTGCTGGAACTGGCTTCCCCAGATCTCACAGGGAGCCCTGGAAAGCAAATGGCACAACACATTTGGTTTGCACAGGGAACCCGATTTGACTCCCCCTTGCCAGGCCTTCCCTCCCTCGAGGCCCTCCCTGGGTGGGGCAGGGGGGTGCGGCAGGGGGCCTGTGCCCGAAGCTGGAACGGTGCCAGCCCAGGGCAGTTCTCTAGAGGAGGGGCGAGCTGGGAGTCACAGCATCAACTCCCAGAGCAGCCAGGACCGCGGGACCCGCCAGGAAATCCGGGTGGGGCGCCAACCTGGTCCCCATATTGGTTTTGCTGTGCCTCCCCTTTCTCTGGTTGTTCGGGAATGGGAGAGTTTTATGGGCTTTGGTTACAATTTTTAACTTTCCCTTACAAATGCTGGTTCCAACTTACATTCCCCCCTCCGAAGCTAACTTCCACTGAAATGCTGAAAACTGTTTTCTCTCCATTTTTTGGCTTTTAGCTTTGTTGTTTTAGGTATGCACGATGTCTTTTATTGGTGATTAAACACAGGGCTATTTTCCTTGGTGATTTCCTTCTTTCCTGTAACAGTCAGACAAGTCTGCATCCTGAGCTCGTATTTCCCGTAATTCTCAAGTGGCTCCCTTTTTAAAGCTCCGGGAAGGTTCCAGGGAAGGATCAAGGGGGACAGTGTATTTGAACATTCTGGTTATGCAAGTTCATTTGCATTTTTCTTAAAAAAATTTTTTTGGATGAGTCTTTTAGATGTGTTTCTTCCATATAAGTCTTAACGATCATTTCGCTGAGTACAAAAAAAAATCACATTGAGATTTCTAGTGGGATTGCATTGAACTTATAAACTAATGGTGAGAGAACCCATATCTTCCAAGTATTAAATCGTCCGGTCTCATCACAGGCTTTTCAAAGGCCCTGTGGCCCAAGCTTATAGTTTCCTTCACTACAGACTGACTGCTGGGTTTGCTCCTTGCCTTGTGTGCCGCGTGTTGTGTGTGTGCGTGCGTGCGTACGCGTTTGTGATATGTTGTGAATACGACTTATTCATTTTTCAGAACGAGCTTTCTGAAAGGCTACAATCACTTCTAAGAAGGTGCAAATTTCTGAGGATTGGTTGGGCCCTTGCTCTCAAAAGTCCCTCTTACTCTTCTGTGGTTTTTCACCTGATCCTTCGGGGTCCGCACTGGGTCAGGGGCAGCGGAGAGGGGCTGCGGTCCTGGGGGCAGCGGTGGGACAGATGTCCTCCGGGCATGCCCCCGCCCGGCCCTGCCCCACACCACGTGTGTGTAGCCACGTCTCCCGGCCCTTCTCCGGCCCCTGGTGGGGCATCCCCGCCGCTCTCCCCCGAGCGCCCACACTTACTCTCAATTTTCTTTATCCTCATTTCCCAGGGAATGAAGATGACCATGAAGTTACCGGCCAGACGGGCAAACTTCCGCCAGAGCTGGAAAGGAGGGAGCGGGTTAGAGAGCTTCAAGGCAGGTGACTGCAGGGTGCCAAGGTCCTGAGTGCAGCACAGGCTCCCAGACACACTGTCTGACGCCTTTAATTACGCCTTTGCAGGGCTTTGGGCAATACTAGGACCGGAGCAGCCTCCTTGTCTCCTCCGTGCTCCCGTTCAGGGAGGGCACCTGCTTCGGGCTCTGAGCCGCGCTCTCTGTACCGACGTGCCCATGCTCCCCGGTCACACCTGCCTCTCTCCTCCCGTTCCTGCTCCGGGGACTAAAAACACTGGAAACTTGAGGAATAAGTCCACATGCACCCAGCTGACCCTGCTCTGGGAGTGGGGTCCGGGGATTCACGTGGCCAGCAAACTGCCCAGGTAATCACAGTTCCTTGTTGGGGGACCAGGAGTCTAGAACACACGCTGAAGGTGGGCCCCTCGTGTGCCTCCCATTCTCAGACTATTTGTCTCCCACCCTGTGTCCTGGCCACCGTGAGATCTGGAAATTTGTCTCGTGTGTTTAAGGTGCAATTGACTTCAACATCTCCCCCGATTTTTTCTTTTTCCTCCAAGGAGAATAAGGCAGAAAGTGCCCTGACACTGGGCCGGCTCTCCCACAGTATTGGCAGGCTGCTCACTCCAACACAAACAATCTGGCTTTATGCTGGAAGCAAATGACCTCGTTGCCGAAAGAAGGCTTGCAAATGTGATCACAACGTTCTGAACCCCGAGACAGCGCACGGTCCCGAGGCAGACACGCGTGATGACGTCCTTCGGGAATGTGTCTGCTAAGGCCAGAGCGGCGGCTTGTAAGTGAAAATCTGTTTGAATTTTTATCAGACGTCGGAATTGTTCGTCTTCTGTGCACGACCCCAGACCCAGCTCAGACCTCGCCGCGCCCAACACGATTTCACATAGCTTCTGCCCAGAGAGGAAGGGATCCTCCTCTCTGTAAAGCTTTCCACAATCGACGTCCCTGTCATGTTGATCATAGCCCACCTCGTGTTGCCTTGAGATGTTCCCCGTGGCGGACGTGCTTTAGCATGTAGGGGAAGACCAAAGCCTTTCCTCTTCCATCCCCTACAGCGTGCAGAGGCGGGATGCTCGAACATCCTTGGGAGTGGGTTGGTGTTGGGGAGCACGGAGTCTCCGGCCCACTGGGAATTAAGTCCCAAGTGTCAGAGGCCCTGGGTGGGGGGCCCCACACCTGAGCTCTAGCTCCAGTTCCACTGCTATCCTACTACGTGCTCCTGGGAAAGGGATTTTCTTTCTTCGGGATTCAATTTCCTCGTCCATATGGGAAGCAAGATTCCATCAATGGATTCAGAGTTACTCTTTCAATTTAAGTTTTGGTTGAATTTCAGTGCCTGGAACACACCAAGGCCAGGCAAATTCTGTAGGTAAGAGGCACACAACGTCCTCCACTGCCTCGGGGCTCCCGCGAGAAGTCAGGGGCCCCCGACTCCGTTTCTGGGGCTCTGAACCCCCAACACTCATTCTGGTGATGCAAGTCTACACTAGCTTCCTAAAGGAGCTTCCTAGAGGTAAATGTGATTAAAAAAACATGATTTGTTGGTGGCAAGATTCAGTAAGGCATGGTCAAATATGCCTCTCTGATGATTTGTAGCACAACTCATGGAAAAGCCCCGAAACTGAAATAAGAGCAACCCCCCCCCCCAAAAAAAAAAAAAGCAAAACCAAAAGCCAGACTTGGAAGAAATAGGTCTTAATTGTGGGCCTGGGCTACTGGGTACCAGAAATAAGAATAAGCTCATTCTTTCCTCTTTGGAATAGCCTACACATTTACTGGAATAAAGATGTTCTAACAACATGTATTATAGTTTATGAAAAACAAATTCATTCAGAGCATGTGCTGAGAACCTATGTGTGTTTCTGATACCGAGGATGCAAATGAACAACAGAGGTAAGATGTCAGCTCATGCAGAGCTTACGTTCAGGTGGAGGGAAGGAAGCAACAGACGAGGCAACACCACACGGGAACATGGTCCATTAGGATGGAGGAGAAGCCTCCTTTAAACATCTGGGGAGGTCCACATGTGCTGAGACTTGAATGAAAAGGAATTGATGTTTCAGAAAAGAATAAGTTGGTAGACAAGCTATCTAGGAGGGCAGAGCAGCCCAGTAACATCTGTGAGTTAGCATGCATTGGACATTTTATAGTAGAGGAGTGGGATGGGACCCAGGTGGGTCACGGGATGGACTTAGATTTAATTCTAAGTGTAACGGAAGCCTATCTGTGTATTTGTGTATTCATGTGTCCGTGTATCTATCTATGTTTCTATGTATCTTTCTTTGTATTCTCTCTCATCTATCTATCATTATTTTAAGTAAGGTTACTGTTTCAAGGACGGCCATGCTGCTGTGTGGAAGGCAGTGGACTAGAGGACGAGGAGCCTAGAAGCAGGAGGACCCGCCAGGAGTCCAAGCAGGTCTCTATACCATCAGGGGCAGGTGCCCAGTCACGTCACAGACGCTCTTGGGAACAGTGACCTCCTTTGTTGGTATCATGTGAGACACAAAGGATGTAGACTAGTAGAACCAGAAGGAACCTTGACAGTCAAACATGAAAGCCAAAGTCAGAGCAGGGGACCTACGGCAGAGGGACCTGGGTGGGCTGATTCCCGTTGGTGTGACTTCCCCGGCCCCAGTGGTCCTACACACTCACACCTGGCTTCCTTCAGAAACACAGACACGTGCTGGTGCTGAAGGGAGACGGTCCGTAAGGAGCTGGACTTGCGTGGACACCCACGTGAAGGGGGATGCAGGCAGGAAACAGGGGAAGGCTCCCCAGGAGGCTTGTGTGGGAGCTCTGTGAGTGGGGACCGGGATCTCCATGCTGGGAGTCACGGAGGATGGGGAGCTCACAAAATCTACTATTTGGAAAATAGTTACCGTCTTCAGCAGATAAAGAGACGGGCTGCAGGCAGTATGCCGGCTGGTTACATACCTTCCGTCTCCTCTACCTGGCCGTGGGAGCGGATGCTGGTCCCCAGTGGCTCATATCAAAATATCAAAATATCAGGTGTAAAATAAGGTAGAGGAAAGCAGTCTGAACGTGGGGAGGGGAAGGACCAAAGTGCGAAGAAGACACAGTGGAAGATGATGTTTCTGGGGCATTCTACTGCATCCCCAGAAGGCGGAAGAAGCCGAGTCTGGGAGACTTTGTCACGCCAGGGTCTGGAACAAAGCGTGATGCATGGATGAACTGAACCAGACTGAACCACTTCCTGTGGGGCCCTGCTCCCAGAGAGGCGGGCAGCTGGGTCTGGCTGGTGCCGGTGGAAAGGGCCTTGAGGCAGGCTTGAGTGAGGCTGAGGATTCAGATTCCCTTTCTCACTCTAGACACCCTCCTTCTAATAATTCAGCCCAATATCAAATTATACAAATAATCCGTACTGATCTTACTGTGACTAAAGGTTGAAGTACTTTTGACTCTTAGACATGGCAGGCGGTCTGAACCCAAGTGAAGGGCCTTCCAGTATTTCCCAGTGTTTTCCCATAGCACTTCATCCTCGTTAGGGCAAGTAAGGAGGGAGCACATGTGCTTATCATTCAAAAGATAATTTTGTTTTCTGTATTTCATCCATAAGCCCCATCACCGTGGGACGGGTGTAAGCAGGAATGGGGACTCTTGGTCATAAGTCTAGATTTGAGTTTTCAGGCAATGTCTGTGGAAAGTGAGGGGACAGCCAAGGCAGAACCTTGGGGACCCTTTGGGATTTTATAATTTTTCAGTTATGTAAAATTTATGAGGGCAGCTTTAATGAAAATTTCATTAAGAATACTTTCTTGTTTCAGAGAATCTTCTTAGCTTTTGTCTGTTAAAGTCTAACCAATTTTTTAAAACTACAATATCCAATATTAGCAAGGATATTATGAAAATAGTGAACTTGTGTATGGCAAGATCAACTATCGGGGGTTTGGGGCAATGATTTATTAATACTTATCAAGAGCCAAAAAATGACTTATATTTTTTTCTATAGTGATTATAGTTCTGGCATTTATCCTAGGAGACAAATTTTAAAAGATAGGAAAAGGGGGCACCTGGGTGGCTTAGTCGGTTAAGCGCCTGCCTTCTGCTCAGGTCATGATCCCAGGGTTTTGGGATCAAGTCTCGCATCAGGTTCCCTGATCTGTGGGGAGTCTGCTTCTCCCTCTCCCTCTGCTTGTGCTCTCTCCCTCTCTCAAATAAATAGTATCTTATATAAATGAACAGAGGCGTCTGGGTGGTTCAGTCGGTAAAGCGTCTGCCTTCAGCTCAGGTCATGACTACAGGGTCCTGGGACCGAGTCCTGCATGGAGCTCTCCCTGCTCAGTGGGTAGTCTGCTTTTCCCTATGCCCCTCACCTCAATCAGGATATTTTTCTCTCTCTCAAATATATAACGAAAATATATTTTTAAAAATAAAGAAAGAAAAGGCAGGAAAAGCGGTATAGGCAGAGATATTCTCTGCAGGGTTAGTAATGACAATGAAAAATAACAAACAACTTAAATATTCACCAACAAACAAATTACTAAGTTAATGTATGTGTGTCGGTTGTGGAAAATGACATGTGTGAACAATACTGAACAACATGGAAAAATCCTTCTGTTTTGTGTGTGGTTAAGTGAAAAAAGAAGCAAGAAAAAAAGGCTTGGATCCTATAAACGCTCTCAGTGAAAATTATATGTTCAGTGACTAGAATATGAGATTTTAAAAAAAGGTACTATCTAAGGGCATGATATTTTTCTTTGTCTTCTAGATGTTTATGAAAATTATTGTAACATCTCTCTAAACGGTAACTTTAATATATACTAAAGTTGAGCACTAAGGAACTGAATGGAAAAAAAATAAACAAAAACCTTAGCATTGAATTAGAAAGTGAGTGTTGGAATACATTTATAACTTTCTCGTTACAAGAAGTACGGTGAAAACAGACCCTACACGTACGGGTGGGAGTAAGTCCGGAAGAATGTTGGATCATTTTCTCAATGGAAGACGCCCTTCCTTAGATGAGCTAGATCCCCCCCAGGGTCATGTCCGTTCGGTAGGTCACCATGTCCGGGACTCAGCTCCAGGTTCTGGGCCCTGCAGACCCTGCAGCTCAGGGCACTTCTCTGTGGCGGCGATGACGGCCCGTGTGCAATGGCAGGGACAGGGTGTGCAAGTTCCCGGCCCCAAGACCACAGAGGGCGTGGGAGAGCCCGTAACGCACACTCTCACCTCGGCACCTGCTGCCTGGTAGCCTCGGGTCCTGGTCAGCCTCCCTTCAAACTTCAGCACGACCTCCTTCGCTCGCCTGAGGGAAGAAAAGTACGACAGTGAGCACAGCTTTATCATACGTGCCATCTTGGCAAATGTGCGGAAGTGTGACGGAGCCGGCTGCCAGGCGAGGGTCCAGAGGCTGCGGCGGCACGGCTGTGCCGATAAGTGAACCGCGCATTTCTTGGTCTCCGGCAACCAGAAAGCTCCCTTAAAAAATACTTCCATAAAAAAAAAGTTTAAATGGATAAATTCCTAGAAAATGATGACTCAATGATGGAATGAGTTATAAAGAATTTCTTAAAGCCCTTCGTGGATTGTTATCTGGGAAGGAAGCAGGGGAGTGGGGGAGTCCTGGCAGGGGCACTAGGGCGTCTCACCCCTCCCCTGAACCTCACCGCCTTCCTCCCGCAGCCTCCTCTCTCGAAGTGAGAGTCAGACTTAGCCTCAGACAACCTGCCTCGAGGAAGGGGTGGTGTCTACCTGGGCACAAAGAGCCTGATTCAGCCTGCGCCAACTGCTGGCGGGCTAACGGCCCTCACGGTGGTGACCCGATCCCTTGAAGGGCACTTACTTCCCCGGGACAGATGGTTAAATCCACATCTGCAGGAGTAGCCGGATCACACAATTAATGTCAGCACCAGTGGGAGGGACAGCAGTCCAGGACGCTTAGCGGCGAATGTCACCTTCAAGGGGACCTCATCTGACACTGCGCCGATGAGACCCTCGTTACCCATGGCCAGCACCCGCCCCGCCCCCGCCCCCGGCTTGGTTAGGCTCAGCGCTGCAGGGCTTGGTTCTCTGGAGTCCTTTGATCTCGAGTCTGTCCCTTCGCTGCTAGGGAGGGCTTGCGTGTGTGCCCCGATCGCCCTTTAGCGACCCCCACTGCCTCTGAGTCTTCCTCTGAGAGACGCAGGAACTAGCTGATTCCCTTCCCCACCGAGTGAGACGTGAGCTAATCAGAGTGCTTGCTGGGTTTTGAGGCGCTGTGCCCTCCTTGCCATCATCCCGGCTCCCCGGCCCCGCCCATGCCCTGGCTTCATTCAGGTCAGAAGCGCAAAGGCAGGCAGGGGTGAGGGGTGAGGTCCCACCCTGCCCAGCATCTAAAAGACAGAGGGCTACACAAGTGAAATAATTGGTTTCATCTCACTGTTGCTAATTTTCTTCCCGCCAACATTTTCTGCGCCTTGACTCGGGCCGAGCAGAGCAGGACGTGGAGGGACAAGACGCAGAGTCATCGCGGCGGGAAGAGCCCCTAGCTAACAGGGTGAAGGGCTCCTGAGGTGACAGCAATTGGGGGAGAGGGGCTGCGATTATGAGAGAGGCTAGGGCTGGACCTGGGGTACCAGGGAGGACCCACCTGCCCTAGAGCTCCTCACAGACCAGTGTTGACTTAAGGGCACGGCCCACTTGTTTCCCTGCGAGCGCTGTGAACCAGCATCATGCCCTCCCAGGCAGGTGACTGTTGCTCCCGACTCAGCGAGGGCTCCCCGCTTTCCTCGGCGTCCGCCCCCCTCCCTGGCTCCCCACGCGCTCAGGCTTCATGGTCTCCGCGCTTTCCAGACGCCTCCGCAGGTCCAACGAGGGAGGCTTTGCTCCAGTAGCTTCTCAAGGTGATGAGGGAGGACGCGTGGGGACCAGGGGATGATAAATGGAGGTGCTCAGAGGACGAGCCTCGTCTGGGAGCCTGACTGCACATCCGGGCAGCCTGGCAGGGGGGTCTGGAGGCGCCCGTCTTAGCCCCTGGCCAGGCGTCAGCCCCCAAGGCCTGGTTTGCCCTTCTGATCGGAAAGCTACCATTTTCTGTCTGCCTACAGGTTGAAAAGACTCAGCTCACACTAATAATTAATGATCATTCATTACTAATTAGTAATTACTAATTACTCCTACTAGGCAGTAATCAGGGATCAGCAACAGCATTTCTGCGTGATTCTTAACAAATTTTGATACAACACATGACTTTTGTTTGTTTCAGGATAAATTGCCCCGATGATTCCTTTGGCGGAGTTTCAATGTTTCCATAGAACCTTGAAGTCAGGGTCCGAGAGCCTGGGTTTGAAGCTCAGGGCCGGTTCCCCGGGCTGTGTGACCTGGGGTAAGCACCTCACATGTCTGAGAATCACTCTTCTATCTGATTGCCCTCCTCAAGGGAACGGACGTGGTGGGAGCCGACACCAGGCAGGGAGGATTAGCCGGAAACTGCAGACGAGAAACTACAGGTGCCCCTCGCCGTGTGCCCAGCCACCCAGGGCTGGCTGTGTCTTGGGAAGAGCCAAGATCTAATGGGACACAAATGCGAGGTCTGATGGCAGGCCAGGGGAGGAGGGGCTGTGCGCTGGGCGTCGGGAAAGGGGCATTGACAAGGTTCTGATCCTGTCTCCGCAGGGTGCCCGATGAGCCAGGGCTGCTGCCTGTTTCTCCAAGAAGGCCCACTTGATAGGCCAGAGTAGCTCCTTAAGGCCGTTCACTCAACTCCCTCTGCCAAGACCCGGGCAGGGACCCCATCGTCAGGACTCAGGGCGGGGGCGTGACTTCCATGGATCCGAGGCAGTGGGAGCACTCGTAAACTCATCCCGTTTCACCTCGGAGCTCTCCACCTGAATGTGTGTTAAAAACACCGACCACTCTCTCCCGCGCTTTCTGCTGGGGGGGGCCGTAAGGGCCACCAGGCGTTCTGAGTCTCTAACGACCCCTGCTTGCTGGACGGGGCCCAGTTTTGGAAGCAGGCAGCAGGTGCATTCTGCACCATCACCTCAGCCGTAAGGAGAGAGAAAGTGGCCGAGAGATGAGGAGAGTGACCCAGACAGCACAGCTGAGGACTGGGAGGTAGTATCCAAAGGCCGGCATCCCAGCTCTGTGCCCACGTCGACACCACCCCGCTCTGTAGCTGTTCACCATGATGTAAACCCATTCTGGAGTGTGACTCAGTATCAGCGTTACCTGGTTTCCCCCCAGAGCGAGTAAGTGCCCAGCAGGTGGAATTACCGTCTGTTTTCATTCTGCCTTATAGACTCGTTTGGTTATTTTGTTCCAGTCTAGACAGATGCTAAAATCTAGAGTTTGAAAGGGAGGTGGAAAACCACGGATTCCACCAACACACACACACACACAGCCCAATGCAGACACACACACACACACACACACACACACACACACACACACACTCACAGAGACAGACACTGGCCACCTCGAGACCCTGCGACTCTCTGAGTCAGGCCAAGAGTGCCTGCCCGTGACTCTCACGCGCTCTTTGGGCTCATTTCCTGCAGGTCAGGGCGGTTTCGTGGGAGGCATATTTGCAATGATCAATAACGGCTGTCAAAGCCCTTACCTCAGTGCTCCCAGCTTCTGTCCCATGGTCCAGGGTCTGCAGCGGATGTTTGCCACGAGATCTTTCTGGAACTGTATATTCTGGAAGATCTGTTCCGGATCATTGCTGTCCCCGGTCTCATCGGCGTGAATGCTGCCGTCCAGGGTGCTGAGTGGGTCGGGGCATTAGGAGGAAATCTGATTAGGGGAGTCGCTGCCAGCAAAGCTCTTGCCCGGGACCTGGGACACGATCAACATCTCGCTGGCCCAGGGTCACCTGTGTGAACTTCATACGTGTAGAGGGAGAGGGTCCAGGGAGGCAGAGGGAGGATTTGGCCGTCTTGGGCCGCCACGGAAGCGTGCTCATCGGAGCCTGTGGCTTGGACGCGTCAGTGAAAGAAAGTGGTTTCTCGGGACGGAAGCTTTTATCAGATGTCACAGAAGAGGGTGCGTATGAATAACTCCTGCACAGCAGCATCTGCGATGGCTCAATACTTTCCATCTCAGGCTGAGTGAAATACTCAGCTCATTTCAGAGACAGGGCTCCTCCTCGCCCCCCAGCCCCGGAGGCAAAATAAAGAAAAGCCAGATGCTGCCCTCCAGGGACGCCTCCCCATGTGCCCACTTCCATTCTTGGAAACGGAGACCGTGGAGGTAGAATGGGCAGCGCTCGAACCAAGAACGGAGCCGAGCGGATTGCCGTGGGCAGACACACCAGGGAAGGTTACGGGCAGGAGAACCCTTCTCCCCACGTAGCAACCAACGGGTTAACCCTAGCTGTGACCTTTCACGAGGAGAAGAGTATTCTGTTCTTTGCTCGATGGTGCCCTTAAAAGTAAAAGGAAATAATCCCTTTGCTTTTCTCGGATTCAGACAGTTTTTACTTGCAGGAGAATTTTCTCCAGTTTCTCCAAATTAATGGAGGTTTTAAGGCACCTTTATAAATATCTCACAGAGTCAAACACAACCCCCCCCCCACACACACACACACTTCTTCCTAGCCGGAAGCCTTTTCCAACAGACACCGTGTTTATTATGACGGATGGGCTGTCTGGGCTCTCTTGACATCGCCGGTGGATCAACAGAGAGAAAACACAGAGGGAACGCCTGTGACTTCGGCTAGGTTTGGGGTACCTGGGATTCGGGGCCCCCGGTCAGTAAGCAGGTGGCTGGCCTCGTGGTACAACAGCCTAGAGAAAGGAGTTTCTGAGTTCATTCTGAAGGCAAGAGGAGCGGGCTGGGGACTCTGCCCTCTGGCCAGGTGCAGGCAAGGCTCTGGGGCTCGGGGCCCCCTTCCTCCACACACCTGCTTCCTCAGCCTGGCGAAGGAGGGGCCCGACTCACCTGAGCAGCAGGGACTCCCGGGGGAAGTAGCGCTGGCCGGTGTTCCTCCGGATGCTTCGGTAGCGCTGACCCGCCTTCGAGGGCTTCATGGGGGCTGACCCGCTGCCGGCGACCTCCAGGCGCCCCGCGACCAGGGTCTGCTCCCGCCCAGGCTTCTGCAGGGCGGCTGCTGGCGCTACTCTCTCGGGTTCCCAGCAGCGGGAGCGCGCGTCTGCGGGGCGCCCTGGCGAGGTCAGTCCTGCATATGTAATAGGCGGTGGCTGCGGCCGCCGGGATTGGCTGGAGTCCGGGGGCTTGGCCAGGCTGGGTTCCGCGCTAGGGCTGCCCTCCCCCTCACACCCGGGACCCTTGCACGCACAGGGGGCTCTGCGCTGTGAGAGCACTGACCCCTATTCCTACGGCTGGTGTTGGCAGAACGGAAGGCAGGCAGAGGTATTTTTTTCTTTCTCATTTTTACCTCTCGAGAAAGAGGCTTGGAGTGAGAATCTTGCCTGTGTTCGCACGCACAGTCCAGGAAAGAAAGTTATATGTCTGACATGTGTTTTTAATCTTTTCTCAGCTTCCTTTTTCTGCTTGGAGAGAAGTCAATCCCCACAAAGGTTGCCCCAGGAATATTGCCTTCTCCCTGCCTGGATCCATGAGGCCCTGACCATTTGCGCCCTCTGCTTTCTTCCTTTTTTTAAATTTTTTATTTAAGATTTTATTTATTTATTTGGCAGAGAGAGACACAGTGAGAGAGGGAACACAAGCAGGGGGAGTGAGGGAGGGAGAAGCAGGCTTCCCGCCGAGCAGGGAGCCCGATGTGGGACTTGATCCTGGGATTCTGGGATGATGAGCTGAGCTGAAGGCAGTCGCTTAATGACTGAGCCACCCAGGCACCCCCTCTGCTTCATTTCTATCTATTTACTTTTCCCCCAATACCATTTACAAGTATATTTCAGAAATAATGACACATGTCCCCGAACTATTTCAGTGTGATATTAATAATAATCAGAGGAACATTTCCTCATATTTTATATCTTCTAAGTGTGGCCACATTACTCACCAGGATAATCCTACGAGGAGTGGGGTGGCCCCCTGGAGTTTCATAATAAAAGGGCAAGAGTTGGAGAGAGGAGATGCTCACACCGGCAGCTGTAAGACCGGGCGCCCAGCGCAGGCTGGTCCCTGGGGACACATCGGCCCCTGCCCCGCCCTCTCCTAGGCAGAAAGGGACCCACTGCCCTTGCCACCTGCGTGTTTCCCTCTCTAGTCGTTCACTGGGATTCTCCACCAAAGAATTCATCCCCCAATCCAGGATTTCCCCACTATCTCATGATATAAAACCCTATTTTCTGATCAACACACAAAATGGTCTCTTTGCCGTCTGTATTCACTGGACAGGCCAGTGCAGGACTGAAACAGAAAGGTCCCCTTCTGTTGAGCACCCCACCTGGTGCCCTAGAGACTCAGCATACGGGGAGACATGAGTGGGTGGGCATCATACAACAGGACAAAAGAAAATCCGTCAGCCCCTCCAGCGGGGGCAGGGCTTGCCTTCTCCCCTGTATGCATTCCCCCATTGACTCATTAGCAAATTAATGAGACAGCTCTTAGGGTTTGTGCCACACTGGATGCTAAGGGCAAGCGGGAGCCCCAGCGCAGGGTCCTGAGGCTCAGGGGCGCTCAGATGGGTGCTCGGACCTAGAGCTCCAGGCAGGTGAATGAAGCAGTGGCGGGGGCCAGAGCTGGCTGCCGGGGCCCCAGGAGACCAGATCACCGGTCTGTCAATCTGCCCGAGGCCATGTGGCCTGATGCTCTGTCTGGTCACACTACATAAAATCTGGGCTTGCCAGATGGACGAAACATTGCCCATAACAGGGTTATTTCCACCCAACCCCCTCCCCCTGGCTTTTATTCGGCATTCTTTTAGAGATCTTTACCTGTAGGGATTATTTCTGAGCATTTCAAAGATTTTTTCCATCCTACTTTTTCTGAAGGTCCCTCTGCATTAACATTTTGAGCATTTTTGTTTCTTCTTTGCATATGTATACATCTTAAGATTTTATTTATTTTATTTTTAAAGGTTTTATTTATTTGTCAGAAAGAGAGAGAAAGAGGCAGAGAGAGAGAGAATGAGCAGGGGACGCGGGCTTCCCACCCAGCAGGGAGCCGGATGCAGGACCCTGGGGGGATCACGACCTGAGCGAAGGTTCACCATCTGAGCCACCAAAGCGCCCCATCTCCCCATCAATTTTATACCTAAAGCAATTTCCATATCTTTTTTTCCCCAATTGTTTGTGAACAGGTTTCACCAATCTTTAGCAGGAATATTCTATGTAGAGCATGAAATACTCAAATTTTGCCCCATTTCTCAAACATCCATGTTGTCCCTCCACATACATTTTTTCCCCCCAACTGATGATTTTTGGGCTCTTTCCATCATTTCTTTAGAATTAGTTTTCTAGACGTGAACTGACCGGGTCAAAGGGAGTATCACTACAAAATTCAGTTCTGTTTTCAAATGGAAGTGGCTCTCTTTCCCTGGATGAGGATTTAATGGTTTATTATTACTATTACTGGTAAAAATGAGTTTTTAATGTGGATGGGTTTGTTGTGGTCTCCCTGTTCCTTCCATGGATGGTCTGATTTTAAAAATTCCCTGTAAGTTCCGCTTGCCTCCGACCAGCAGGTCAGCTCTGGGTGAGGCTCGCTGTTGCTCCTGCCTCCGACCAGCCCGGCACTGGGGACCCTGATTCTCTCCCCCAGGGCTCCACAGGCTGGGGGGTGGGGGGGAGCCGAAGCACAGACAGGAGAGGAGAGGCTGCTTCTAGAATGTGAGGGGATAAATTACAACCTTCATGCGCTGCCATGCTCCAACAATCTGATTAGCGTCTTAGGTGCTCTGGATGTTAGATGACGCTGGCCTGTGTCTACAGACAGAATGACTACAAGTCCCTCAAATGCTCATATTTGGAGCACTTAAAAAACCCAGAAAGGATCCAATGTCAAAACGAGCTAAAACCCATTATTTCCTAGCCCAGCTGTTTACAGGATCTGTATGGGGACAAAAGCAAGGTAATGAAGGGGGAGGGAGAGAAGGAGCCCTCGAAAATCTGTCTGTAGAAACTGCAAATCCCTTTCAGCGATAAAAAAGAGCCCAAGCCCTCTCGTTAGACATCCCCGGAGGTCTTAATAGAAGTGGTCAGATGGCTTAGCTTACGGGAACAAAAACATTCATAACCTATGTCATCGATTAGATAATCTTCCTCCCGGCTAAGGGAATTCTGTTCTGAGACAGACAGAGCGCATCTCAGAGGGTAAGGCAGGCGTCCCACGGGCCACACCAACCCCCCTTCCCGATGGCACCATGTCCTCTCTGCATTTTCCAAGAGAGACTTTTCCATTTTGGAGATACACGGACATGTCCAGGGCTTGCTTCAGTGACCTGGAGGCTTGGGAAGAGGTGGTTCAGGAGAGAGGCTCGGGAAAGGATTGTTTCCAATTCTTCGAGTAACAACCGAACTTACTGAGACATGAGAGTGGATGTTTTTGTTGTTGGTGCCTTCCCAGGAGCTCAGCGGCTGCAGATGCGTCTGAAACTGAGCAGACACTCTGAGATGTCCATCCGGGGTCACGTGACACACGGTGACTCACTTGGCCGGTGAGAGGTTTCTTACAGGGGCGGGGGGGGGGGGCTTGACCTCAGTGCAGACAGGCTGCCCCCCCACATAGAACCCCTGCAGACGAGGAGCTGATGACGGCCAGACAAGCGGTAATCAAGACACAAATTCCAGAGCCCCCCAGTGCTGCTCAAGGGAAGAAGGGCTTCTGTGTAGAGGACCCTATGTAAACGATGCCCCGTGCTTGGACACAAGAAACAGAACTGAACTTGCTCAAAACTCGGATAAAGGCAAGCAGTTGAGTTCCTTGTCAAGCAAGCACTTAACAGTTGGCTTCGATTCTTCTTTAATGATTTTTAGATTGGATGCACCCGAATATTTGAGGATGAGCAAAAGCCCAGGGGGCGCTGTCTCTGGGGACGGGCAGTGCGCCAACATTGCCTCCTCGTCCCTGGGGAGATGCGGGGAGCAGGCAGCAGAGCAGAGCGCGTCCGGGGCTCCCACCGCCCAACCCCGAGGCGCACCGGGTTCCTGCCTCAGTCTACGGGGGCTGTTTTTTACATCCTCTCTTAACAAAATGATCTTCATTTTTCCCCTTCAATTTTATGGACACCCCTTTTCATCTGTTTTGACATACAATTTCCTGTTTTATGATGACCTATTAAAGTCCTTTTCCTTAAAGTGCAAAGCAATTTCTCTCTTAACGTTTACTTTGTTTTCCGCAAGCACGACTTAAAACATTAAAACCCCTCCTCTTCCCAGTTTTTCTTCTCGAACTGTCTCCTTCTTTGTGGTTCATGAGAATTTTCACAGGTCTGCCTACATCTCTGTTGATTTTTAAATGAGGACTGTTCCATTTTGCCCCATGTGTGTCCTGAAAAGTGTTCATGTGTGAATTCTATTCTCGTCTTAAATATCGTACTCACGAAGACTGCGATTGTCTTCCTCACAAATCAGAGATTTTATACTCTTGCATGAAAGTCAAAAAAGAATTACATATTGCATCTTTCTCTAAGAAAGACAGAATTCACTCTGACATGTATGCAGAGCAAAAATCGAGTCTATCATCTGTTCCATTTCTCCTAAGAGTCTAACACATCAACCAAGACCATTTGCAATGACCTTGGGGTCGAAAGTCCACTCCTTAACACAGTGTCACTGCCGGCGGGCTGGGTGACCTTGGAGGGGTCACGGATGGTGGGGAGCCTCTGTGTCCCCACCGGGATGCCGGAAGGAACCTTGTGAGGTTGTAGATGCGACAGGTTCAGCGGGCCTCGCACTGTGCCTGGAACGCAGTCCGAGCCCCAAACTGACAGGTGCGTTTCACCGTCGTGTCTATGATCGTTTTGCTGTTTCAGAGCCGCTGTGAGAGCAGGGCTGCGGCGGCCTGAGCTCAGACCTTTCATACCAACCACTGTTACGACCATCATTCTCACGAACACCCATCAACCTTATACTAGCTTCAGCATGAAAGCTGATTGGAACGGTTTCGAAATGCATTATTTCCTGACCACGGACCTGATTCACAAAGAATTTGGAAAGAAAGTACACTGCAAAGCTCCGTATTGAGCCCACAATAGACAGGCTCTCCGTGCACTTCAGTATGGTCATGTACGCAAATGAAACTTTAGGAATGGCTTCCTCCTAACAAGCACACAAGCCTGAAGAGAGGCCAGCTGCCTGTGTGGAATCCAAGTGGGGGTGTGCACTCACTGGGGGCGGCTGTGGGTGGGGGGAGAAGCCCCCAAGGTGCAGAGATGCAGGAATCCCTTCCCTGGCTGGGCCTGTGGGAGGGAAACTGTTGATATGAAGCCAGATGCTGGCACAAGGAGGGACCCTTGGCCATGAAGGGCACGGCCCGGGGATGCATGCTGTCGTTGCTTGACGTTGGTTGTATTTTCACTGAGACTTAACCCCCTACTCCATCTGCTTGAATGCCCTCGTGATTCCCTGTCAATGCACACGGAGAAGGAATAACTCCCGAGGGCCGGGAAACCACGTGGGTGGTGGCAAAGTGGAGAGGGCAGGTTCAGGAGATTGCGGATCAGGAAGCAAGAGGATGGATGGCAGAAGGGGCATCTGTCTGTGCAGCATGCACCAGTCCTGGGGAGATAGTCCCGGGGAGACAGACACAAGCTGGGGCGGGGAGCTGCCAAGAGCCGTGATGGGAACATTTGAGAATGGCGCTGGGACCTTTGTCTGCGGGGGCAGCCGGAGACAGAGCTGCGGCGGGGCTCCCGGGGACGCTGTGCACATGGCCCACCTAGCGACTCCACTGGCCCCCCTTCAGCTCCACCGGGAGGAGCGAGGGCCAGCTGGTCTTCCTTGGGTTAACCGTATGAAACACCATCTGTAAACAAATTAATTTCCCCCAGGACTTTTAAAAGCATCCTAACTACATTATCATTTTTCTGCATAAAGGAAGCTTAGCAAAAGAAGAGTTACGGAATGGACCTCAAATGATCTCCAAATGGTCATAGAGTGGAAACGGCCATCCACAGAGATGGGAGGAAAGCACGAACAAAATTCAGCTGGCTAAAATCTAAGATGGTTTATTCTGAAAGCTGCGTTGACCCCTTCCCATTCTTTCTCTCGTCTGGCAGAGCCGACTGGCCTTCTCATTTATACTTGTTCTGTTTCCCTCCTCTAGTTCATAGTCTCCAAGCCAAATTTCAAGGCCAACATAGACTGCCCAGCTTGACCTCTTCTGGTATGAGCTGACATGGCAGCGCCAGGGACCATGAGCGAAGGTGCCAGAAAGGTCCAGAATGAATTAGCACATTCCTTTAAGGCTGGCCTGTGCCTGGCCCCGTGCACTTCTTCGGGAGTGAAATGAAAAAAAAAAAAAAAAAAAAGGACCCGCTCCTTAATTAAAGCCACGTGGGGCCCAGAGGGATGTCAGGCAGGCAAGACAGGAGTTCTAGGGTGGTTGGGTGACTATGTAGGGAGGAAATATCCCTGCCACCCTACTTGGGTCTTGGGCTCGGCTTAAGAACTCGGCTGATATAAGACACGTTAACAGGAGGAGAGCCTTTGCCTCTTACTGAATTTTTATAGGTACATAAGAATCTTCACAGGAGAACAAGCAGCAGCAGAAGTGATCAGAGAAGGAAGGTTTTATACCTTTTGGTAAAAAAAAAAGCAATAAACTTGTGTAGAATTGATAAGACAAAGCGGTTGGGGCTCTGGGTCGTAGATGGTGACGACGCAACAATGTTGTTGTCTTACTTGGGGACAAAGGAGGGACAGAGTGTCTTTCTTGCACCTACGGTTTCCCAAGCACCTGTAATTCAGAATCACACCATGCCGAGTGACCTATTTCGGGGCGACGGACTCTGAACGCTGCGGCTGTGTGGGTGCCTGGACTCCAGAAGGGCAGGAGAGCGGAGAGGAGTGTTGCCGTGCTTGGTCTCTGGAAGGCAAACCCCTGTTCTGCAGGCACGGTGGAGGCTGCGTGAGGGACGCGGGTCAGCCATTCAAGACTGAAAGTGCCTTTGGACCCCAAACCATCTGCAGGGCACGGGGAGGGGGGTTGCCGAATGCGGGGCGTAGATGCTTAGACCCCAGGCCCTGAGAAGACACAGGTGGAAGGAGCTGGAGTCCGACATGTGGGTTCTGGCAGTCCAGGGAGCCCGACACGCTTCTCGCCAGCGCGTCCCTAGGAGCTGGGAGATGTGCTGGATGAAAGTCAAGCAAAGCCATCAAGCCTTGGAGTGAGCTCCCCTCACTCGTCAATTAAGCACAAGCCTCAGGCATTCAATAATTCATCCAGTGATCAGTACTTCCTGACATCTACAGTGTGCCCCCCCTTGGCTAGTCCCGGGGGACACGGGGGGACGGGACACCATCCCAAGCACCTGCCGTTGGGCTCTTGCGTCTGTTCTTCAGTGTCATGGCTCGGGTCAACTATGAGCCACTTCTGAGAAAACATCTCTGGTCCCCTGCCACCCTCATCACAAGAAGCCTGCATTTCTATTTCTCAGTCTGCCCTGCCATTCAAGAATTGGGGACATCTGTCCCCTCTGAGGCTCAAGACTTGTCTCCTCCGTCTATGCAGTTGGACTGTCTTTCCAAATCACCTGTCTCTTCCCTGCCGTCTCACCCCCTGGCTGATTGTCCATGAGGTGTAGGATTTGGGTCCACCACGCCTTCCTGGAGTCTCCTACCACCAACCACAGAGGGCCCTTCATCACTGTCCTCTGAGTGTGTCAGCCTGGGCAGGCCCCCAGATGGAGCCCTTCTCCCCATGTCTCCTCCCTCTGTTGCTCCCCTCCAACTGCCCCATTTCTCTCAACCCCACCGCTCCAGCCACCCAGCTCAGCACCCCAGCCCTACCAAGCACCCCTTCTCCCAGCCTTACCTACAGGAAGATTTCTGGAAACACAGGGAAATTGCTCAAGACAAGCTCCTCGATGAGGACCTCTAGGTCTACAATAATGGGGAGGGAAGGAGGAGGACAAAGTCTTGGGTCCCTTCCAGAGTTTGGGTTTGAAGTTGCAGAGGAATGAGAAAGTTCGAAAGGTTCGAGTTCCCTTGATATTATTAAACGTATGAGGGCTTTTTCATGAATTAGTGATGCAGCCCCCTCTGTAAGCAGATTTTGGGAAGTGAGTTCGTATTTAGTAAGCATGCCCTTCCTTTCTCCCCGGTTGCTCCCATCAGCCCGGTAGGTACAGAGACTCTTCTGGGCAGAAGGGATCTCAGATTCCTTTATTGGAATTCCTCTACTGGTATCTGAATAACATTAACATTTCCTTCCCTGAGCTTGTGGCTCCTGCCTGAACACCTGGGACTAAAAGATCATTTTCCCCTAAAGTAGGTCCCCCATCTGTGGGTTGTCCCGGCCATTAGTGCTTCTTTATGTGGATCTGAAATCATTGTTCTAAAGTCTCTACCCATGCATCTGATTTTTACTCTCTAGAGCCAGAGAACAAATAAATGAAGATAGCCGAGTTGCAGGACACAAGGTCAGGACAAAAATGCAAAAGTTGGGGCCCCTGGAGGGCTCAGGGGTCAAACCCTCTGCCTTCGGCTCAGGTCATGATCTCAGGGTCCTGGGATCGAGGCCCACATTGGGCTCCCTGCTCGGCGGGAAGCCTGCTTCCTCCTCTCTCTCTGCCTGCCTCTCTGCCTGCTTGTGATCTCTCTCTCTGTCAAATAAATAAATAACATATTTTTAAAAAATGCAAAAGTTTTTTGTATACTAGCAATGAATGATTAGAGTTGGAAATTAAACAATACCATTTATGATTGCACCAAATAAGGAAAAGTTTAGGTGTAACTGGGTGTTCATACATAAACAAATAAATGTAGAAACACACCTTATACACCATTCACAAAAGTTACACAAAAGGGATTAGAGACCCAACACTGAAATGCAATACGATGAAACTTCCTGAAGAAAACAAAGGAGAAAGCGTACATGATCTTGGGTTTGGTGATGAGTTTTTAGATACAACACTGAAAGTATGATCCTTGAATGGAAATACTTGAAAAGTTAGGTTTTATTAAAATCAGAACTTCTTTTCTGGGAAAGACATTGATAAGGGAAGGAAAACGTAAGCCACAGATGGGAGACCACATTTGTAAAACATATAGGTGATAAAGGAACTGTGTCCAAAATGTACAAAACGCTATTAAAATCAATAATGAAAACACAAACAACCCAATTAAAAAAATAGGTAAGAGATCCGAATAGACTCCTGACCAAAGAAGATATCCACATGGTTTACACAAGTAGGTGAGCGTATGAAAAAGTGTTCCACATCATTCATCAGTACGGAAACACATACTAAAGCGATGATGAGATGGCATTCTGTAACCTTTAGAAGGGCTAAAATCTAAAAAACCGACAATACCAAGTGCTGGTGAGGATGTGGGGCAACAGGAAAAGTCATTCATGGGTGGCGGGAAGGCACAATGGAGCAGCCACCTCGGAAGACGGGCCAACACTTCCTGCGAAGGTGAATGCAGTCTTATCCTGAGCCATAAGCCGTAAGAACGATTCCTGCACTCTTTGTCCGAGCTCATTGCCCCAGTGTGATTGTGAGACAACTCCAGACAAATCCCAGGGGAGGGGCCTTCTATAATACATTGCCCCAAACTCCTCGAAACTATCAAAGTCATAAAAAAATAAGGAACATCTGAAAAGTGATCATGGACGAGAGGAGTCTAAAAAGAAATAAGGTGTAAATAGGACGTGGGATCCTGGATGAGATACTTGGACAGGAAAGTCACTAGGTGAAAACAGAGAAGATCTGAGTACATTATGGACTTTAATTAATGACCGCATATCTGTACTGGTTCATTAATCGTGACATAGGACCCTTCCAAATGTAACAGATTAGTGACAGGAGAGCCTGGGCGTGAAACTCTCTAGATTACCTGCACAATTTTTCTATCTCTCTAAAAGTATTCTAAAATGAAAGAGTTTTTAAAAATATAATAGCGTCAAGTACAGGAAAGAAAAAGGTCTGAGCTTCCTTCCTAGATGTCTCCTGCTTTTTTTTTTTTAAGATTTTATTTAATTATTTGAGAGAGAATGAGAGAGCACAGGTGGGGGGAGGGGCAGAGGGAGGGGGAGGGGCAGGCTCCCTGCAGAGCAAGAAGCCCGATGTGGGGCTCGATCCCAGGACTCTGAGATCATGACCGAAGCCCAAGGCAGACGCTTAACTGACTGAGCCACCCAGGTGCCGCCAAATGTCTCTTGCTTTTACTTTTATGACCTTTCTTTTGCTCGAACTACAGGCTCACGCCCATGGCATGGAACAGCTAATAAAGACAAAAGCTGGCGTGTTCTGAGGACCCCCTGTGTCGTTGGGTGAGGAATCTATTCAGATCTTTGACCTATTTACCTGTTTTTTTCACCACGTTGTAACTACTAACACTACTAACTATACTGGCCTACCTTTGCTATCATCCTGATAATAACGACAATTAGGAGACACTAAGGAAGGCAACCAGGCTGGATGTCTAGGTCTGCCCGGAGGAGGGCTTCCCTGGGGGTCCCTGGACCCAGAGGAGCACCTGACAGGAAAGGAACCCTGGTTGTGTTGAGCATCACGCCTTCCACGCTGACTCGGTGACGCTGAGACTCAGTGTATCGCATAACGCGCAGTGACAGTGTGATCACGCCTCTGTATTGATAGGCTTGGGGGGGGCGTCTCAGTTTTAATAATAATAAAATGAAATAACATCTCCAGAGGAATATTGGCTCAAGGCATCACAAACCACGAAGAGGATCATAGGTCGCCACACCTCTATGGGAGTCCTTGCAGTGGAACTTTCTGGTTCCTTCTCATCCTGGGGGCCAGCCAAGACCTTCCCCTGCCACTCTCCCATGTTCTGAGCTCTGTTCTTTCCTGCTCCTTAAAGAGCGTCCTATAATTTGTGTAGGAAATGGAACAAATGCACTTAGAGTGTCTGCGGGCCCTATGCAGAGAATTCGGTTCTGGAAGTGCAGCCAGGCGTCTCCCCAGGGCAGCCCTGAGCCCCCGGCCTGGCCACGAACCTCAGTCACAGCCCCGCCTGGCCCCAGTGACACCTTCAGCGCTGGAGAAGAGGGAGCGAGACAAAGCCGCTGCAGGTGGACGTGATCGGCCAACGTGAACCAAGCTCCTCTCGGAACTGAGCTTTGATCACGTTATATTCGAGTTCTGACTTCCCAGGGAGTAATTCTTGGGCTCTTCAGGCCACGGCCAGTCTTTCAATGCAAGCTCCCTCCTCTCTGTGTCGGGATCCAGGGCCCTTTGGACGGCGGAGTCACGACCGGGCGCACTGGGAGGACTGGGTATACATACGGCCGGCCAGAGAGTTCATCGACAGGAGAGACGAAAGACTCGGGTGGTCGGCAATAGGGCGCTGGTCCTTCAGAGCGACATCTCCAACCTGTTCTCTATTCCACGGCTTGTGAAAATGAACCCTCTAGAGGGGAAGAGTGGAAATAAAGAGAAGTGCGTGGACTCCTCTGTTGCTAAGGTTCTTGCTTGATGACAGGACAATAAAAGCCACTTGTTTCTTTGACCCCAGCCCTTCCTGGGCCCCTGCCCTCTGCTTTACCATCTTCCCCCTCCCTGGATCTGTCACCTGACGTCGAAATGGGGCGCCTCTTACCAGCAGTTAATGTCACTCTCCCTGTTAGTTTAACTGGTGTGTAATAAGGAATATGGCTGACCCTTGTCCTCAGTTCCTGGGAGGTAGCTTCTAGACCTCTGGAATTCCCTGCGTGATAGGAGGGTCTTTGCTGTTCATTCATGGTGGGTCCCTGGGACCACAGGTGACAGTTTTTTCGAAGCAGGTGACTCAGTATGGGGCTGGTCCTGCCAGGAAGAGCAGCCATAGCGTTATAGGGCTGGGGCTTTGAGCTGGGTGAGATGCGCCCAATCTCCAGGGGAGGGCGGCGGAGGAGGCGGGGTTCAACCTTGTGGCTGAGGATTCCATCATCCACGCCTACCTAATGAAACTTCAATAAACACTCTGGACACCGAAGCTGGGGAGAGTTTTCCTGGTTGGTAATATTGGGCATGACACAGCGGTGTTTCAGGAGATGACATTCTGATCCTGAGAGAGAGGAAAGCAGAGACTCCATGCTGGGACCCTCCAAGACCTCACTCTATGTGCCTCTCTCTCCCTTTGACTGGTTCTGATTTGTATCCTTTTGCTCCATTAAAACTCCTGTTGTAAGTGTGTTGGTTTCTCGAGTTCCGTGAGACATTCTGGGGCCTTACGGAGCCGGGGTGGCCGTGTGACCCCCCAGTTGTAGCCGGCTGACTTTTCCTCCAGGCGCTCCCATGGTGCAGGAGCCCGGGCCCCCCCATCCTGGGTCCGGCACAGCGGAGATGTGTTCCGGTCACAGTAGGGGCGATCGGCACGGACTGGCTTGGATGGAGGCCCAAGCAGATTCTCCCAGGACAGACGTGTCTCCTAGGACAACCGAAGGGCGGTGGCCACGCTCTGGGCTGCTTTCCCGGATGGTGAAAAGAAAGACGGCTGAACTCTACAGTCATGGTGACTTGTGCAGCTGCTCCCTCTGCACCTGGAGGTCTTCTCCCATCCTTTCTTGTTCACCTGTCCCGTCCTTGTCTGCCGCTTGCCAGGCTCCCGGCACTTCAAGGAGGAAACAGCCAGGCTTCCTCTTACGTGAGCAATGAAACGCTGTGGTCCCAGAGTGTGGGTGTGTCTCTGTGTGTATGTAGGACACAGACAGCAGCGTTTTTCTTTTGGAACCCTGACACTTGGGATGAGAGGGGACTCGTGCATGGCTGACAACTGATTCCGTGACCTCTCTGGGGCTCAGGTCTCCCGTCTTCCAGACAGGGCCAGAGGCTGGGCTAGGAATGAAGGTAGTGCACGCTGAAATGCTCCCGACAGAAATGATCAGGGCCAGGGTGAGGTCTCCATCTCGTGGTGAAATCCAGTTCTACAATGAACTCTTCTTTTTTTTTCTCCCCAAGATTTTATTTATTTCTTTAAGGAGAGACAGGGAAATCCTGAGGGAGCACAAGCAGGGAAGAGAGGGAGAAGCAGATTCCCTGCAGAGCAGGGAGCCGATGCAGGGCTCGATCCCAGGACCCTGAGGTCATGACGTGAGCCCAAGGCAGACGCTTAATGCCTGAGCCCCCTGGGCACCCCTGTAATTAACTCTTAACATCAAGCAACCCCAGAGTCAGCCCTAGAGGAGCGATTTAGCGTCAGCCCAAGCCCTCTTGATGTAACTCCATTCGGAAGGGGATCTCCACTTGCACAATGAACTGGGGAAAGATATTTATTGGTTCTTTTGCTGAAGAGAGGGCCCGCTACCACCGGGAATGAAGGTCTGTTGGCGAGAGAGGCCCAGTCCCTACTGCCCTGAGCTCACAGTCCGGGAGGGGAGGACAGGTGGACAAGGCAGTAGGCGGCATGAAATGCTTACGGACGCACGTGGGTGGTGGGACCCCAGGAGAGGACCAGGGAGTCTGGGGGGGTTCTAGAGCAGAAGGCATCTAACCCGATGCTGAAGCAGGTGCAGCACTTGACCTGGGGAAGGAGAAGGGAAGAGCATCGAGGGCAGAGGAGAGAGGGGCAGACCATTAACTATGAGGAAAGAGCGTGCCCAGGATTTGAAAAGGAGCAAATCTTCCACCGCAACGGAGGTTCCTGCAGGAGCTCACACGGTGTCCCTCCCGGTGTCGCCTGAAGAATGGAAGCAACATTTGAAATGGACCAAGAGGGCAGGTTAGAAGGTGACAGTGGCCCCACGGAGACGGCAGGAGGGGGAGGGAAAGTGCAGAGAGGGGGCTTAGGTCCTGGACATGACGGGGTCCTTGCTGTTCTGGCGAGAGTGGCAGCTGGCGTGGGGTAAGGCCACGGGGATCACCGGGCTCTAAGCGACTGGAGGTTTGGGGTGGGTGGCTCTTACAAGGTTGGCGGCATGTGGACGACATTGGCGATCAGAGTTACAGCAGCTTCCCCCTGCGGGGCTCATTAAAACCACACCCGCTGCTCACCTCGCCATGTCTGGGGGACTAAAGCCCAGCTGGGCTCAGGTGGGTTTCTGCACGGGGCGTCACAAGGCTGAAATCAGGTATCAGCTGGGCTGTGGCCTCCCGTGGATTTGGGGGTCCTTTTTATTTATTTTATTTTATTATTCTTTTTCCTTTGGGTCCTTTTTAAAGTTCTCGTGGTTTCTGGCAGAACCTAGTTCCTTGCAGCTGTAGGACAGAGGGCATCTAGAGAGGCCCCCTCCCCAGGCGGAGAATCTCCCCCTCCCGTCCGCTCAGACGGAGACTTGCCCCGCGTAACGTCAGCTGGGACATGACCACCCACAGGCTCTGCCCACTCTCAAAGCCACGGTCAGCGAGCCAGGTGTGCCAGCAGGTGGGAATCCTAGGGCCCATCCCTGAGTTCTGCTCCCCACAGAGGCCTTCAGGGGAAAAGAGGAGGTGAGGAGCTGAGGAGGGGCCAGATCCTGGGACGGCAGCTGGGAAGAGGAGGCGGCCACGTGGCTCTCTGGACCGTCTGGGGGAAGCCGCATGCCTCCCCGTGTTCCGAGAACCCGTGCTCAGTCATCGGGGTGTGGGTTATCCAGTTACTACTTTGCTTCTGGGAAAAGTGAGGAAGATGGTTGAAAGCTCTTCTCTTTTTCTTCCTTCCTTCCTTCCTTTCTTTTTTTATGATTTAATTTATTTATTTGAGAGAGAGAGAGAGAAAGAGAGCATGAACTGGGGAGCAGAGGGAGAGGGAGAAGCAGACTCCTCAGTGAGCACAGAGCCGACAGGTGGCTTGATCCCACAGCCTGAGATCATGACCTGAGCCCAAACCAAGAGCCCGACATTTAACCAACTGAGCCAGGCAGGCGCTCCTGAAAGCTCTTCCCTTCTAGGGGCTCTTGGATGTTGTGGCGCTGGCATCACAGAAGTCCTCTATTGCTCCCTTCCGTTCCCTCTTCCCGGCTGTTGGCATCAGCTCCTGTCCTCCGTTCTGGGTGACCTCCCTGCTCAGCTCCCGCCTGCCCTGGGCCACATTCCACCACCTTTCTTCCCAAAGAGAAAGTAGTCCCCTACATAACCACCTATGTCTTCTACTTGAATGTTTTCTGTGCCCATACATGAAATGAAGCCATGCTGATGAAATCTCTAGCATCGAGAGCTGGTCTCTCTGACAAATAAGTCATTAATAATAAAATCTTTAAAAAAGAGGTGAAGCGCACATCGCATGTGGCTGGAGAGATGGTGGGAACGAAGCTCGAGGGCCGGGAGCCTCAGGGAAGAGGGCACAATGGGGACAAAGAGCATGGTGCAAGCGGGCCGAGACCCAGGAGAAGGGGCGTGGGCGGTGGGCACACGGAACCGAAGTGTGGGACGGGAGAAGACAAACCAGAGACCTAGGGAGGGGTCCCGCACTCGCACCGCGAGGGGGTCGCCGGTGAGGAAAGCCAATCAAGGGAACTGACCGGGCATTGAAAGCTGTGACTGGAGAGAGCGTCCCCGAAGGAAGAGAGCGCCGTGGTTTTGCCCCGTGGTTTTGCCCCGTGGAGGCGCACGGCCAGCGGGAAACGCGACCCAGAGCCAGCGAGGGCGCCGCTGCGAAGAACCAGCCCGCCTCCGAGACGCAGAAAGACTTCCTTTTCCCTTTCCATTTTTTTTTAAGATTTTATTTACTTATTTATTTTAGAGAGTGAGCACGGGCGGGGGCGGGGCAGAGGGAAAGGGAGAGAGAAACCCAGGCAGATTCCGTGCTCGACGTGGGCTTGGTCTCACCGCCCTGGGATCAGACCGGAGCCCGAATCAAGGACGCTCAACGCACCGCACCATCCGGGGGCCCCCGAGAAAGCCTCCTGCAGTGTCCAAGCGAAATAAATTCACTTGCGCGAGGACGAAAGCCAGGCGGGCTTCACCTGTCTGCGCGGCGGCGTTAAAGCAGAAGATAAGGTAGCATCCCTTCCTCAGCGAAAGCCAGGCTCGTCTGGGGGTTTTCCCTCCACGCGAACGGTCCTGCGACGTCGCAGCCCGCACAGTGTGCTTCTGCCGCAGAAGGGCTCAGACCCCGGAGAACCTGCAGGAGGCCGAGCCCGGTGACAGGAGAGACGCAGCATCGCCAGCCAGGAGCGATAAGCACCCTCAATCATAGATTTGAGACTAAAACAACGTGTGAGGGTTTGAGAGCAGGATATATGGGCCATCTGTATGGAGATCGCGGAGGATACCAGCAACAGAGCGTGGAGGGAAAGGAAATCAAGGCGGGGAGGTGAAGAAGTGAACTGGGCACCTGTTCCGTGAAAGCCGCAGGCAAAGGGATTCACGTAAAGCGTCAGTTACATCTTAGTCTAAATCAGGTAATGACGTCGTTTAATAGTTCAAAAGCGGGGCGTCTGGCTGGCTCGGTCGGTGGAGCCGGCGACCCTCCGTCTCAGTGTCGTGAGTTCGAGCCCCACCTTGGGCAGAGAGATTGCCTAAAAAGCAGTTCAAAAGCAAACCAGACATGTAATGTGTATGGTAAGTTAAAATGTGGTTGTAGGACAGGGGAGGGGAAAGGAACTGGAGAATTTATCCCCTTTCATGGTGATACCATCTAAACAAATCAAGAAATAATGTTGTTAAAAAAATATCATGTCGGTAAGCACTAGTGTTTACATACAGACCGTTATAGGTATCAGAGAAACGGACCGCAGAGCCCCCCCCCCCCACACAATTACTGAGCAGAAACCATGCAACAAAGTAGCACGACCGACTGGACAAAATGTGCCATAAATATGCCAGTCCCTTTAACTAACTTATAACGAGAAAAAACATGTTAGATCAAAAGTGAAGGCGGTCACCCTGCTTGCAAGAGATGGACAGTTTGAGATGGAGAGAAGGGCACACGTCACGGGGCAAATCAGACAGTGTGTGTAGGAGCCGCCATCGAGGCCAGCGGATGAGGGACAGTCGCCCGTGAGATCCTCCATGAGGTCTCGATGCGCACCTCACAGCAGGGGACTGTGCACAGTCGATGGGAGACCGAATGTCCCCAATGGTCCGCCGTGTGGACCACCCGGGGTTTTAGCCTTTCTTCAGGGATGAGCTCGAAACTCCGACATGTTGCTAAACTGTGTCCTGATTATTGGCTTAGAAAATAAAAGCTGGAGAACTGAGACATGAAGAGGAATGTGAGAACAGACCCATGGGAAGGACAGTGAGGAACATGATGCTGTCTCGTCATTCGGCACGCAAGACCGGCATGAACGATCACGCACACACATTAGTTCTGTGTGATTGTCTTTTCTCTTTCGCTATTGTAAGAATTCTGCTGAGGAAGTTCTTACAGTGACAGTCGAATCCCGCACATATTGTTAAGGTGCAATAGCTTTAAAGGCATCCATTTAAATAGACTCGCTGCTCCCATTTACCCCTCCCCCGGGAAGCCCTCGGAGATTGAACACTTACCGCCCAAACATCAGGCAACTATTTAATCTCCGACAATGAGTTAGTGAAAAATGCACTCAGGGTGTGATTTAAATTCACGCTTGTGTATAAGCAGGTAAACTACGCCTACAACCTCTTATATGTTCACCAGCTGAATCTGTTTCTTTGTTTTGTATTTCCTTTATTATCGGGACAACTGTCCTTTTACTTATTTGTGCTGTTGACTATCTGGGGCAGGACACGTGCATGAGGTCAGGCGGCGGCTCACCCCGGTGCCCAGGGAGAATGCCCATTGGCAAAGCCAGTTTCCCTCCTGCTGACCCAGGAGCCTCTCCCAGTGGGGGAGTGAGGACGGAGCCTCAGCTGACCCCCTGCAACCTCCCTGATCCTCACTCCTGGGTGGGATGGGTGGGACACTCTTCCAGGAATCTCCCCACCTCAATGTTAATACCTTGCTAGAGGGGAAAACAACCTTGAGGACGGCAAGCCTCCCCTATCTATGGCAAGTTCGGCAAGCCTCCCCTATCTACGGCAAGTTCGGCAAGCCTCCCCTTCTATGGCAAGTTCGGCAAGCCTCCCCTTCTATGGCAAGTTCGGCAAGCCTCCCCTTCTACGGCAAGTCCGTCTCTAGCATTATCTTGTAAGTTCTCTTTAGCACAGGAAAGTTCTTTTGAAACCTTTCCTTCCCTCCCCCGAGTACTCATCCAGATCTGGGCGAAGCAGCACTTGCAGCCCAAGGATCCTGTTTCCAGGCACCACGGGTTTGCACTAAAGACACCCGAAGAATTCTTTGTTGATCCCTAGCTCTGCAACCCATCGCATCGAACCTCCCCTGCATTTCAGAACCCCATCCCCGTGACCAGTGGAGACTTCCGGCTGCAGGAGCCCACATGTCACGGAGGAGGGGTGGTCGGGGACCCTGGAGGAGCGCGGAGGCTTAAGGACTGAGCTGGGACAGTCTGTGTCCTGAAGACGGCCGGTGGGTTAGGAAGCTGAGGCAGAGCAGAGATTGGAGTGTGTTCCGTTGGAGAAGATAATTGGGAAATGGGGAGCATCTCAGTTATTTGTGACAGCTGGAACAAATCACTGAGGACTTGGTGGCTTCTAAAAACACACAATTATTCTCTGACCTTTTCGGGGTCAGGAGTCCAAAATCCATGGAGCGCAAGCCCAGGCCTCACCGGGCCACAGCCCATCGGGCACCCCAGGGAGAATCCTCGCCCTGAGCCAGCTTCTGGACCCCATTCTTAGCATTCTGCACCTTCTGTCCCCATCCGCCACGTTCAAAGTCAGTGGGGGAAGCACCCCCCAACCCCGTTCTTCCCCATGTTCTGCTCTCTCTCTGCCTCACTTTACAAGGACCCTTGGGGTTACTTTGCCCCCTCCCTGAAAAAGCCAGGAGAGTCTTCCCATCTCAAGATCCTTAAGGGAATCACATCCTCGCCCTCCGTAGATTGCAGGGATGACGATGTGGATACTGTGGGGGGCCCCTTGTTCAGGTCGCTCCCGGGAAGAAGTGAGGGTGATCTGAGAAGGTGTCATGAGGACACTGTCGCAGGTCTGTCCAGCGTCCGTCCCGCCACAGCAGCGGTGGGCTACAGCAGTGAGCGGGGACCTTCGTCCGGGACTGGGGCGGGCCCTCGCTGGCCGAGCCATCACTACTACCCAGCCCCGGGGTCAGTGACGTGTTAGGAACGGTCCCGTGCAGTAACTCATAATTCAGACCAGCGTGGGGCCTGCGAGCCCACCTGCTCGCTTGTGGGAGGAGGGCCGCCGTCCCTCCTGGACCACATCCCCTCTCCTGGAGGGGGACAGAGAAGCCCCAAGGATCGTAGCCCTTTCTCGACGGTAAACCCTGTAGAATATTTGACTTTTCAAAGTATGTGGGTGAAGGACTTGGAGTTTCTTCTTTCACTGACGTGGGAAAGATAAGCTGATGCAAAGCGGACCCACTAACCAGGTCATGCGATTCCAGAGTGTGGGCCACGATTCCTCACACTAGGCTTAGCTTCAGTATTTTTATTTTTATTTTTAATCCGACTTCAGCATGCGTGGGCCTCCAGCACGTGGACTCCGGGCGACACGGCGAGGGTGCCCTTGGTCTTCTCCACTGGTTTTAGATGCTTTAGAGCTTTCCGGCCCAGCTGAGATGCCTCCCAGCCTCTCGTGAAGGGAGCAGTGAGCTTGCCCCGGACAGGACTGTATTTTTCCGTCCTCTCTGTTTTTCGCACGTACCTCTGCTCGGGGGTCCTGTGACTCTCGGTGACACGAGTCCTTTACCGGACATTTCCTGCCACTGTGGGGGGCAGCTTCTACCCGTCGGGCTCCTGAGTAGGGGCCCCAAGGACACGCTCTCCGGACGCGTGTTTTTCTGAAGCTGCTGCACTTGTTGGGCTTAGACTCGGGGTCTCTCGTGGAACCTGCTTCCTGCTCAAGCTGCCTGACCACCACCCGCCATGTTCCAGCCGCTGCTTGGACCTCGGGGCCGTCGGTGTCATTATTCTGAAAAGCCCTGACTCCCTGGGGCACCTTGCTTCCCTCCAGGGTGCTCACAGCTGCCTACCGTGAAGGAACACATTTAACAAATCAGAAAGGGCCTTGGCAACCGGTGAGTCCCACATGTGCTCCAGGGAGGAAACATCCATCAGAAAACCCTCGACACGTTGTCACTGTCGATCAGACAACGTATTTCTGGTTATGGGAAAGTCACGACTGAAGTTCATGGTATCAGCTTTTTAGGATTAAGCAAGGTCTTAATAATTGAAGGTAGTGTTTCTCAAGGTGGGGTCAGGGGATCTCTTGCATCAAGAGTCTTTTGGGATTTTGTTTAAGACTCAGTTCCCTGGGCCCTCGACCTGCTGACCCGTCCTCCACAGGGACGGAGCCCATGCCCGCGCCTGGAGATGGTTCTTAACTTCCCTGGAATTTGGGATCAATTTTTTGAGGCTGACTCCTCCCTCCGGTTCCCAGACCACGCTGATATTTATGCACGTGCTGCCTCCTCCCCCAGAAAAACGCACATAGGCCTCCCCCTGCCCTTCCACATACGTCCTGCTGTCTTCATCTGCTCCGGCTGCTGTAACGAGGAACCGGGCTCTCTAGGTGGCCGGCTTACTGCTGTGCCCTCACGTGGTGCCCTCAAGGGTACCAACCTCATCGAGGGCTCCATCCTCAAGACCCCAGCTCAAGCCGATGATCTTCTGAAGACCCCATCTAGAAGACCACCACACCAGAGGCTAGGGCTCAGCATATGAATTTGGGGGGAACATAAACATTCAAGTTCTTATCATTGCTTCCCTCACCCCCGACCCTCAAATTTAGGTCGTTTTTACCTGCAGAATACATTCATTCTGTCTTAGACAGCCCCAGAGTCTTAACTTCCACATGTTCACTCAAGTCTAAAGCCCAGAGTCTCATTTAAATATCATTCCAGTCAGATGTGGCTGAGGTGTGAGGTCTCATCCCGAGGCTGAATTCCTCCCCCTCTGTGTACCTGGCACACGGAACAAGTCATGTGATTCTGAAATGCAGAGCAGGCGCAGGTGCAGAGGAGATGGTCCTGCTCCAAGAGGCAGAGACCCTCAAGGATCCTGGGGGCTGCCCCTAAGGTGCGGAGTGGCCCTGCCCCCATAGCTCCAGGGTGCCCCACGCCCCCCATACTCAGTGCTTTGGTGGGAGGCTAGCTGACCCGTTAAGATTGAGGCAGTGGGTACACCTGGGGGGCTGTCAGTTGGGCATCTGACTCTTGGTTTCAGCTCAGGCCATGATCTCGAGCCAAGAGATCAAGCCACGTGTGGGCCTCTGCACTCAGCGGGGAGTCCGCTTGAGATTCTCTCTCCCTCTGCCCCTCCCCACACTTGTGCTCTCTCTCTGTCTCTCACTCTCAAATACATAAATTTTAAAACCAAAAAATCAAAGAACTGAGGCAGCGGCCACGATGATCTCGGAACAGCCCTCGTGGTCATTCTTCCCTTTGTCTTGAGTAACACACGTTTGCAGGCTACCTTCCCTCCGCGTGGTCTCTGGAGTCCCAGCTGGTGGTGTTTCTGCTGCTGTAGTCCCCCCTCTATTCCTGGATCCTGCTGACATGGCCATCATGACCCACCAACCTAAAGGCCTCCCCTCCGAAAAGCATCCGACTGCGGATTTAGGGTTTCGACCTATGAATGGGCGGAGGAGGGACAGAAGCATTCAGTTCATACAACGCTCCTGTCCAAGGAGGTGACGTCATCGACTTTCTAAAGCTGAGAGCCTCCCAGAGTCATGCTGATGCCTGTGCCGTCTTCAAACTCCCTTCGGGGCATCAAGGGGTCTTCGTGCAGTTGAATCACATGAGTTTCACGAGTTTGAAATGATGGGTCACGTAAACATTCCAGTACATTCCTAATTGTTATACGTTAACGGAGGCCCCAGGGCTCGGAGAACCGTGCTGATGACTGCCCCCGGCTGTCACTCTGCTACCGGGTTGCCCCGATGTTTGCATTTAATTGGTTTTGAGTCCAACAGTGTTCTTCAATTACTGTGTTGAAACGAATGTCTAGGGACAGAACTCAGAGGTCAGGAGGGGCTGCCCTAGGGCTGCTACGAGGGGGGGCCTGGCCCGAGTGCCAGCTGCTGGCCACATTCCCTGGGACTCAGGAAGAGAAGGGACCCTGCAGAGTCAGAGCCCAGGGCTGGGGCGCTTTACTCTGCTGCAGGCAGCACGGCAAGTGTGCTAAGAGCCACTTTGAGAGATTTGGACATCCCATGATGTCCGTGCGGGGGGACAGTGGGCATCTCAGCCCGTGGCTAAACATCTGTGGAGGCAGCCAGGAGTCTCTCTATGCCATCTGTGCCCGTTTAAGCGAGGGGAAGGGAGGAGAGAGACAGCAGAGAGGGGCCTTCCTCCAGCGCCCTCCGCCCTGTCCCCTGTCCCTGCGGTGGTGGGGGGGGCGATTTCCTGCATTCCCAGTGAATGCCACGGAAGGGCATCAGGCTGGAGTCCCTCGGATGGGAGCTCCTCAGAGAGGCTGTCGGTCGAGCGGGAGGAGCTGTGGGCTCCCCAGGGAAAACAAGGATGCAGGCAGGAGCTGGGCAGGGGGTGCACTGAGGGCTTCAGCTGGGGTTACTCTCCCAGAACAGACAGTGTGTCTGGGGAAGCCACCCACAGAGTCCCTCGGGCACACACGCGTGCCTCTCCAGCAGCCAGCCTCTCACACAGAGCCCACTGGCGGCCGGGCACCTGCGGCTCGGCTGCTTAAATAAGCCCGCGTCCAGACCGTTTCTCCCTTCCTTCTCCCCCGCCTGAAGGAGGGAGCAGAAAGGAGAGGGGGAGAGGGCAGAGGTGGGCACCCTGCTCGCGTGTCTGCTCGGATGCTCAGCTAGTTCTGGGGAGTGGGCTGCGTGAGACCCCCTAACCGTCCACAATGAACATCACAGAGTAGCCTCTGCTGGTCATTTTCCTTCTGGACAAGGAGCCCAAGTGACGGGATTTGCCCAAAGCACCTTTAAGTGTTGGAAAGGAGAGACACCACTGCCTGAATCTGAGGGCAAAGACTAGGAAAACGAAAGCCGCCCCACCCTGTGCCGCCGCGTCTGGGTCAGACTGTCCGAGAGCCCAAGGAGGCCTGTCCGCAGTGCATCTCAGTGTAGCGGTCACTGTCTTAAGTTGCTTGAAGTTATCACCTGGAAACCAAAAGATCTCGATTTTCCATGCGAAGAATGTGATATCAGAGTTCATCAAGAAGAAATTATGGGATGAAGGAGTTTGATCCCAGAGCACTTAATTTTCTCAAAGTAATGATTTCCTCTCCTTATCCAAGGCAGAGTGTCATATCGCATATGTTTTAAAATCACATCCGTGTGGCTCCCTGGACCTCGAAGGACCTCTTGTTAGATCCGGGTGTAGCCAGAGACCGTCTGCCTCTCGTGGTAATGAGGATGAGGCCTGTCTGCATGTCGGGTACCGTCTGAAGAGTTTAGTAGGTCAACTAACAGTGTGCAGAGAGATCAAATCCCCCATCGTTGCTCCCGTATGCGAAGGTTCTCCGGGAACTCTAAGACGCCGCGTAGCTGGGCCCCCTTCCCTCTCGGATGGCAGCATGCTGGAGAGCAGGACCCGCCCCCGCCCCTCCCTCCACGTCCGGAGGCTCTGGCCCCTCCGGTGTGTGCCCGCCAAGTCGTCCGGGTGCCCTGTGACCGCACTGTCCATACCGACCCCGGTCAGGCCCGTGCTGGGGTCAGGGCCCCAGCTAGCCTGGACAGAGCATCCTTGGGAGGGCCCGACCTGGCGCACTCCCCGGCCCCCCGCTCACGAAGGCCTGACGTGACCAGGATTGCGCTGCTGTGCATACCAGCGGCGACCCGGCCCAGAGCAGTGTCAGTGGCCGCCGTGAGCCCGACCTCGCTCCTGGGTCCAGCCACTGCTGCTCCTTTCGGGTGCGGGCGGGGTCTTCATCTGTGAATCACTCCCCATTCCTGTCGGCCCCCCATGTGCAGAATTAAATTGTGGGGTGTGAACTCAACATGCAGCCTCCAGATGGCACCAAAGAACGGAGGAAAATCCCATTTCTGGGGCGCCTTCGTTGTTTGCCAGAGACGCGGAGGGAAGCCGCTGGGGTCGTCACCAAGTACGTCACCGTCCCAGAGCCCCCTTGCAGGAAGGGAGGGCGGGGGTCCCGGTGAGGACCGGCACCCGACTGATCCCCCGCCGTGGACATCTCCCGGGCACACGCGCCAGCCTCGCGCTCTCGCTGGGGGAGGAAACCCCGGAGCCGCCGCGGGAGGGTCTCGGAGCAAAGGTGGGCAACTGTCCAAGCCGTGTCAACCGCGGAACGTGCTGGCTCAAGTTCCTCTTGCAAGGCAGTCAGAGACACAGAGCTCTCCGCTGGAAAAGCAGGAAGCATTCGAGATCCCCGTGACCTTAGGCCCTGTGCTCTCTCTCTGGAGACCCAAGCTCTGCTGGGGGCTCTCAGGCGGGAGAAGGCGACCAGATCGCACACTGAAGCAGAGAAACCGTTAAAGGAACAAACACAAGGCAGGAGAGGATTCACCAACCTCATGGCCTTCCATCAGAGACCCACATGCACTCTGTCCCCTAAGTGGATAAATGACAAGATGCCTCTGGGCTGCCGGGAAACCATCCGTCCCACCACCGGTTGCCACCTACCCCACCGTCTTCATCAGTGGCCCGCTGATCCTAAAGACAGGTTCTGCTGGGAGAAACCAGAGGTGTCCCCACCCACCACACTAGCCTTCCCTGGGATGTCACCGTCTGGGGAAGCCCGGGTCCCATCCTGACACTCCCGCAGCAATACCAACACCTTTAAGCCCACAGCTGACGGCTGCATTGTGCAACACTGGCTGAGACACTTGCTGCCCTGAGAGCCCGGGCTCGTCTGGAGACCCGGACGCACTCTTTCCAGCTCATCTCCCGGCTCTGTCTCAGCTCCCAGGTCATATGTCACCACACCAGGGAGACCTCCCTGACCATTCTACCTGAAATGACTTCTAGCTGCTTTCTTTCATCTCCCCGATCACTTGTAACTCACACTTTGCAAAGGAAAAGTCATCTCCTCTTATGAGTTTCCCTCCCTCCCTAGAGTTTGTGGTCAAAGTGGGCAGAAACATCTTTAGTCTGGATCCTACTGTTGAGCCTTTAGAAAAAGGGGCGGCCCGGGGTGGAAGGTTCGATATGGGTTGAATGAATGACTGAATTATGACCGATAGGCAGGTCCATTTCTCTACGTTCTTCCGGTTACAAAATCTGATGAAAAAGTAGAGCTTGGGATCAAAGCCATTAGCAGAGAATATTGTATTAACACCGACAACTGAATATGCCCTAGGTAAGGATACTGTATAATAATTATAGATATAGATACACTAAATTATAGATTATAGATAAACTAAAAGAATATATTCTCCTTAGTGATAAAGCCCTGGGACATTTTTTGAATAGTGACAAAAAGAAAGCCCAAAGGCACAGGAGTCCTGCAGATGAACGTCTGTCTCCAGGGGCATACAGGTTCCACGAGAATTGGTATCACGAGGCTCAGAAAGAGCAGGATGAAGTCGCCATAATCCCAGCTTTGTCTGCCATTTTATTCAGAGTTGTCCAACGCCTGGGGAGCGCACCTGGGGGGCTCAGTTGGTTAAGCGACTGCCTTTGGCTCAGGTCGTGATCCTGGAGACCCGGGATCGAGCCCCACATCGGGCCCCCTGCTCGACGGGAAGCCTGCTTCTCCCTCTCTCACTCCCCCTGCTTGTGTTCCCTCTCTGGCTGTGTTTCTCTCTGTCAAATAAATAAAATCTAAGAAAAAGATAAAGCCTATAAACCACATTGCAGATTGCCTTGCATACTGTAAATTCTCCATAAATATTTTTTAAATTTTCTTAACAAGTATTAAATCTTTTTTTAAATGTCTTATTTACTTATTTAACAGAGAGATAGAGCACGAGGATATAAGCAGGGAGAGCAGCAGAGGGAGAGGGAGAAGCAGGCTTCCCGCGGAGCAGGGAGCCCAACGCGGGGCTCGATCCCAGGACCCTGAGATCGTGACCTGAGCCGAAGGAAAATGCTTCACCGACTGAGCTACCCAGGCGCCCCCTCCATAAATATTATTAATTAGTAAATGAAAAGGGAGAGAAAACATCTCTCCAAAGAGTATAAAATGCACCTGATCAAATTTGATATTCAAAATGGTTAAAAGTACTTTCTATACTTGTACTCGCATCGCTGTGCTGGTCTAGATCTTCTGAAACTTGTCGCTGAGAAGTAACCACTTTCCTGGAATAGTGTAGAATAATTTCAGATAAATACAACCAAATAATCGGTAATCAAAAAATAATCAACAAGGCAAAACTTCCCAATACATGTGTTAAAAGGCACAAATTATGCTCTAAGATTTCAAAAGGCACCACATTTAGCCATCTACTGTTTATGAGAGACTAATATATCATACAAGGTCAGAGAAGCAACACTAATGACGAAAAAAAGATATTCCAGGCAAATTCTAATCAAAAGAAAGCAGATGTCTCTACAGCAGCATCAAAATTATTGAGACAAATCATCAATAAGTGTATAAAATTACTAAATTATGATAAAAGTGTCACTTTATGGGGGGAGTGGTTCTACACACAATCACCTAAAAATTACGTCCAAATATATAAAACCAATCACAGGAAAAGGTGACCAACTCATTATTACATGGAGAAATTTCACTACTCATCTCAGGAATTGTAGGCCAAATACACACACACACACACACACACACACACACACACCTCTCCCAAACTGAAAAATTCAATAATGCAGTTAAGAAAGTAGATGCCATGCGTATACATGAAGCTAGTATCTAGCCATTAAAGAATACCGTTTTTCTCGAATACACATGGCATGGTTATAACATTTGAATAAATCCTGAGCCTCAATGTATTTAAAATTAAAAATCCCAAACCTCAATGTATTTAAAAGCATTTAAAACAGTTATTTCCATAGAGCAGACATCGTCTTATCTTAGCGCATTTAAGCTCGAAAGTAATATTGTGCGGTTAATGAAAAATGCACCAAGGGCTTAGGTGTTGAAAATCTCATGCATCAAATAAAAGGAAACGGAACTGCCTAAACACATCAGCATCCTATACTCATAAAAACGCTATATATTCCAATATGATTTTTAAATTATTTAGCCCATGAGATTATGATAGAAAAAAAGAAACAGATTTGGGGCAGTTTGGACACATCTCACGAGCACGTCCTGGGTCAGCTGCGTGTGTTTTATCACCAGTGGATGCCCACCATGGAATGATCTTTATTTCTGTACAGCGTGTTTAACCTTATGGACTGACCTGTGCCCCCGCCCCTACTCGCACCACTCCTGTGTTGAAGCCCCTGACTGTGCTTGGAGACGAGGTTTTCAAAGAGGCAGTTAAAGCATGACCTTAATCTAACTTAGCTGCTGCCCCTACAGAAATAGGAGGTGAGGGCACATGCGATGCAGAGACCCCCTGAGGGGGACGGCAGCCATCCCGACTCTCAACTCCTTGATCCGAGAGGCCCAGTCTCCAGAACCGTGAGAAATTTCTCCTGTGCTGGTAAGCCGGCTGGGCTGGGGGTGCTGCTGGGGTCGCCCCACAAGGAAAGGCACGAAGCAGACCCCTGGCAGCTGTCCAGGAAAGGATTCCCTGGGTCATCCCACGGAGCCACAGGCATGCGGAGGGCACCGGCAGGTACTTCCCCGAGGCCGGTTAACCCTTACTTCCTTGGATGTGTCTGCAAATTTGGAGACTTGGATGTGTCCCTGCAGGAGCTGCGGCTCCCGAAGCTAAAGGCAGAATGAATTCCTTGAGTGCTCTCTGTCTCCAAGCTGTGAGTTCAGTTAGGGAATAAACGGGCTTGTCTCTTAACCTCCCTGCTAGAAAGCTAACCTGGAAACATTGACGCAGAGCCTCCAAAATCCTCCAAACTGGGAGGGTCGGTCTTTGCAGACATTCGTGAAAAAATATCTGACCTGTTTTAGGTCAATAAAAATAGAGGTGTGGAGCAGGCACATTTCAAACCACGGGAGAACCTAGCAACACTCACATCCTCTTTTTTGCTCATTCCACAAGTGACTCCTAGATTTCCTCATTTTTCTAACGAATGGCTCTGGTCATGACACAATGAAGCAATCAACAAATAAACTACATGTAGCTATAAAATGGTTTTGGAGTTTGAGTGCTACAGAAACATTGTGGCAGTCAGTAACACGCCGAAACCAAGATCGATATTTTATTTTATTTTTATTTTTTTATTTTTTACGATTTATATTTTAAATCTGAATTGACTACCAGGTGATGTACGGAAGGTTCAAATCACTAGCGTGCACCTAAGATTAATACAACACTGTATGCAAAAACTTTAAAAAAATGTAAAAAAAAATAGCGGCGTCTATTTTTTGAGTTGAGTTTGGTTGTCACCCCATATTCATGTCACCATAACACCTTAAAAAATTACAATATGTCGCCATGTCTTATCTTTGCACCACATTTTGGTAGCACCATGATCATTTCCTTGTTAAAAATTCTAAAATCGGGGCACCTGGGTGGCTCAGTTGGTTAAGCGACTGCCTTTGGCTCAGGTCATGATCCTGGAGACCTGGGATTGAGCCCCACATCGGGCTCCCTGCTCGGTGGGAAGCCTGCTTCTCTCTCTCTCACTCCCCCTGCTGTGTTCCCTCTCTGGCTGTGTTTCTCTCTGTCAAATAAATAAATAAAATTTTAAAAAATTCTAAAATCATGAGATACTTGACTTTTTCTACTTGGCTTACTTGTGGTGCATAAGGGGTAATATAGAGGACAGTAAGAGTAGGAAAGTAAATGAGAAGTAGGGTAATTTGGGGAGAGAAACGAAACAAGAGAGACTTTGGACACAGAAACAAACTGAGGGACTTGGAAGGAGGGGCTGGGGGATGGGAGAGCCTGGTGGTGGGTGCTGGGGGCACCTATTGCATGGAGCACTGGGTGTGGGGCATGGGCAATGAATCTTGGAACACGGAAAAAATAAAATAAATTTAAAGTCAAAAAAAAAAAAGAAAGTAAAAAAAAAATTCTAAAATCAGAATCTTGTTTCCATGACAGCTGATCAAATATACTGTGCCATGGCAATTTCTCTTAATTTGCGACGGAGTGATCTGAACCCATTTGTAAATGACACATTGACCTATTGATTGAAGTTAGCGATCGGTACGAGTGTTAAGGGCTGTGGTAGACCATGGGTTAGTAGAACTTGGTCCCCAACAATCAGTCACCCCAGAATCACCCTGCCCTAAGGTGATCACCCTACACCTGAGCTCCGATGGGAAGGAGGGCTCGATGTCGGCGGCAGCATGAGGCTTCTCTTCTATGTGCCCTTCTTGTTAGCGTGGAAACTTTCCAGGAGCTCCAGGCAGACCGTCGCCCCTCCCGAGTGCTGGTCATCACCTCACCCGGCCCCCTCCCCACCGAGCACACCCTCTCCTCCTGACCCGAGGAACACCTTTGACTGGTGTTGGCCCCCAGGACCTTCCCCTGGAGATGACAGTGGGGGTCCCCTTCTCCAGGCTCATGGAGGGGTGTTGAGAAACAGAACAAAGCCAGGGTCTCGAGGGAAGGAAAGGAACAGAGTGGTGCTGAGTTCAGAAAGCAGAGGCCAGTCCAAGGAGGGAATTACAATGTCCACCAAGAGCATCCCAGTGTGGACACAGAAAGAGCTCGACAGCGAAACTAACTCACTGTCTTGAAATCCTTCCTGGAACTAGAAGGGACATACAAACCTATCTGAATAAAATATCAAGCAGTAAATCATGATATAGTTTATCGCTTATGAAGAATCAATGCTGGCCGCAGAAGGAAGAGGGGGAGCACGTCTGCAAACCGTACAGAGAAAATGTGCTGGGAAGAGCGCACATGCAGAAAGCCCTGGAGGAGATCGTACCGCGCCTTCTCTGTCTTGCCGCGAAGCTTTGAATCTGTTGGCTTGGCCCAGCACCCTCCCGTGAGGAGCCTGCGGACTCTCTGCTTCTGATCTTGGAGTGCTCTGGACCAGCTTGGCTTCTAGAAGCATCGGACGCTTGCACCGTTTCTGATCCCATTGACTCCGGGCTCCTTGGTTATCCATTCCCGTGTTCGTGGTTGGAAATAAAGACTCTGGTCGCCTCCCTAGCACTATCCACCCGCTTCCCCTTCAACTCCTTGGGTGACGTGTGCTTCTCACTACGCTGGCTCCCTGCTGCTCTCTGGCTCCCAGCTCCCGCCCGGGGCCATGCTGGTCTGCGCCTCTGCGCCTGCACCCGGCTAACAGGCACCCCCTCACCCACCCGTGGAGTTCCTGGGAGAGCTAGTAAGTTCCATCCAGGTAAGACATCTAGAAAAGGTGCCTGGAACATAAATGCTCAGGAGAAATTAGCCGTTCTTAATATATAATTATTGTTATTTTTTAATTTTTACGTTCCTATCAGTCTCAAGAGCTCGAGTTTGATTGAGGAGATAATTATGAATATTTCAACTAGGTAATTTATATAATAAAAGTGACGGTTTCAGTGTTGAATAGATAGGTAGGTGGTGGACTAGAGAGACAGAGAGAGACTGTGGTATTTCTGGCTCGTCCAAAAAAAGACTTCAAATTTGGTCTAGAAAACTGTGCGAAGCATTAAAAAAAACCCAGACAGGATTCGCAAACCTCTTTTGTTATAACGGGTGCCGTGAGGGGGAAGGTCTTAGCTTGCATACCTGAAAGAATGGACAGAAGGCACTTTTTATCCTGTTGCTCTTCTTTGAAAATTCTAGCTACAGTTTATGTGATCAGGTCTGGCAACGGGGGTGTCATGAGTTTATTAGCTTTACATTAAATCTTCTTTTTAATGCACAATCAAAATAAGTTCCCTTTGATGCCTAGATCTTTAAACGACAGCGGGAGTATAATTTTTAGGAAAAAGAACCACGTTTAGACATTTTAGGAAGCTGAAATTACATCACATTGTCCTCCTCGCAAAATCACAACTGTGTTGAGTTTAAGCAAATGCAATTAGGTCTGGAAATCAAATTAAAATGTGGAAGACACTGTTTCGGCCCTCGGACTTTTCCCCTTATGCAAATCATACTGGAAACATATATAATTTATGAGCTTGCTGATTAGGGCCCGTCAGCAGCCGCCTTTCCACAGTGCTGCCTGCCCCCCGAGCCACATCACGACCACAAGGGACACAACTCTCATGCAAGCAATGTTTTTCATAAAGGACACAAAATGGAATTAACTACAATTTGTGAATTGGTGTGATGACCATCAGAGTGCCTGAATGTGATGACCTTTGGGAAAACTTCCTAACTCATCTTCACAAGCCTGGAGGGCAGAATCTGTCCCCAAAATGGGTTGACAGTTCGGCTTGTTGTGTGTGGGCATCAGCTAGTCAGCGTACCACGTGGCTGGATATGGTCACGGGGATAGGAAAAAATTGGCTAGTGTATCTTTGGTTTTACTCATTTCTTGGCTTTACGCATATTTAGAGGAAAGGGCACTCAGATTTGGTGAGATAACCCAGAGAAAGAGGCAAAGCCAAGGTCCTGGATGCCTTTAAGATGGCGGCCTTGAGTCTTGTAACCTGGACAGTTCCGCTTCGTCTCCCACGGTGGGAATGTGGCCAAGATGAGCGGCCCGGTGCAGAGGGTTCTGGGTTCAAATGTGATCTGCGCCCGACACATTAACTCCACCTCTCACGCATTGTCACTTCAATCACAGAAGGAACACAGCAGTTACCGGCACTGCCATGAAGGAAGCACATCTCCAACCTCTAGACATTTGAGGTTGATCTTGTGAAGCTAAGACCAGATGAAGGGAAAGTCCCACAAATCTGGGAAATCCCAGGAGAAAGAAAATCCAACACAATATGGAGGGGATTCCCAGGAGAACCCACCAATGTTCCCAGGTGATCCTACTAGGATCATATACTGGCGTACAGAAAGTTCCCTGGATTACTTAGGGTTTGTGGCATTGTAATGATGGACGTTGGATCATTTCACAAGTGTGTACAGGTATCAAACATCACGTTGTATACCTTGAAATTGACACTTTCTATTTGTCACTCATAGCTCTGTAAATCTGGGGAAAAGAAGTAATGCAGGTTCATTGTGGAGATTTTGAAAATAATTTGCTATCATCTGGGCTTTGTGAAAAAAGATTATTAACCTTCACTTTCTCTTTCTTGTTATTTCCATGTAAGTGCATATTTTTACATGTAACATTTTTGGTCATATTTTTCAACTCAATATTGCTTACACCGTGATCATTTTATAATTACCCAATTTACTCCAAAATATGATTTTAATGACTGCATAAACAGCAGTACCATCCTATATTTAACTATTTCTCTACTGCTGGACGTTTATATTGTTTCTAATTTCCCTTTATCATTACGGCAATTAAGGTTTTGAATACAAATCTAACTAATATTTTGTTTCCTTTTTCATTTTATTTTATTTATTTTTAAAGATTTTTATTTATTTATTTGACAGAGAGAAACACAGCGAGAGGGAACATAAGCAAAAGGACTGAGAGAGGGAGAAGCAGGCTTCCCATCGAGCAGAAAGCCCGATGTGGGGCTCGATCCCAGGTCTCCGGGATCATGACCTGAGCCGAAGGCAGTCGCTTAACCAACTGAGCCACCCAGGCGCCCCTGTTTCCTTTTTTAAAAGAGATTTTATATTTATTTGAGAGAGAGAAACACAGCTAGAGAGGGAACACAAGCAAGGGGACTGACAGAGAGAGAAGCAGGCTTCCCACCAAGCAGGGAGCCCGATGCGGGGCTCGATCCCAAGACTCCGGCATCATGACCTGAGCCAAAAGCAGACACTTAACGACTGAGCCACCCAGGCGCCCCTGATTGTTCCCTTAGAATATTTTCCAAGAGGCAGAATTCCTAGAGAAAGTGTGTACTATGAAAGTGATTAAAAGTACATTTCAGGAGTGCTTGGGTAGCTCAGTCGGTTAAGCATCTGCCTTTGAGCCTCTCATCAGGCTCCTTGCTCAGTGGAGAGTCTGCTTCTCCCTCGCCCTCTGCCTGCTGCTCCCCCTGCTTGTGCTCTCTTTCTGTGTCAAATAAATAAATAAAAATTTAAAAAAAAAAGAAAATACATTTCAAATCTCTCTTTAGAGGGTTTGGATTCACTTATATTCCTTGTTAATCCTGATATGTATCTTTTAAAGCTCTTTGCCAATTGGGCAGGACCAAATGACAGGTTTTTTAAATATATAAATAATCACTTATGTGATTACTCATGATATTGAACATGTTTGGCACTGTCTTGGGACACTTGATTGGCTCGTATGTGAATTTTTGATATCTCGCGCTCATTTTTCCCTTGTGGGAGAGGGGATAAGAGAGAACAGAGGCTCTCTCCTGGCTCAGTATTCATCTCTGATCCCTCCCAGACCTCACACCCTGTCTCTAATCCAGCATCGAACCCTTGTCCACTCCTCTGCAAAAATACGAACAGAATCTGCCATTCCTTCCATGGACGCTGGTCAGAAAGATAACCATCCCCATTTCTTGTTGGCACCACCTCAACTTAACCATGTGTTCCCCACAGAGCAACCAGAGTGATCTCTGAAAAATGAATCAGAGACATTATTCTCCTACTTTCACCCTAAAATGCCCTCTTCATCGTTCCCCATCTTCAGCCTCATCCAACATGACCACTGGTCTTTCTGAGTCTCTCGAACATGTCAAACTCTATTCAACCTCAAAGGCTCTGCACCTGCAGTTGGCCCAGAAAATTCTTCCCCACGTCCCCTCGTGGGGCCTCCTAGGCCGCGTCCCCTCGTGGGGGCTCCTAGGCCACATCTTCTCGTGGGGCCTCCTAGGCCATGTGGCCCAAATACCTTCCTCTCGGCCCACTCCTGGAACTTCTGTATTCTATTAGCCTGTTCTCTTAAGCCACATTTCAGGTTCTAAAATTTTATAGTCAAATGGGTGTTGACAAAAGTGTACCAATATTCAAGGGTGCCAAGAATACCGAGCGCAGAAAGAACAGCCTCTTTAATAAATGGTGTTGGGAAGACTGGACAGCCACAAGCGAGAGAATGAAACTGGACCCTTACCTTACACCATGCACAAACATTGACTCAAAAGGGGTTAGAGACTTAAATGCAAGACCTGAAACAGTAAAAATCCTAGAAGAAAACAAAGGAGAAAAGCTTCTTGACATTGGCTTTGGCAATGGTTGCTTGGATATGACATCAAAAGCACATACAACAAACACAAAGATAGGCAAGTGGGACTACGTTAAACTAGAAAGGATTCTGCATAGAAGAAAAAACAATCAACAAAATGAAAAGACAACCTTCAGCATAAAAGAAAATATTTGCAAACTATGCAAAAAAAAAAACAGAGCAAAACTCTGATAATTAATATCCACCATATAGGGGGAACTCTTATGACACAGTAGCAAAAATAAAATAAAATGAAATAACCGATTTAAAAAAGGTCTAAGGACCCGAGCGGACATTTTCCCGAAGAAGACATATAAATGGCCTATGGTTATATGAAAAGGTGCCTGGTATCACTCATCATCAGGGAAATGCAAATCAAAAATTAGCAGGTAACACCTCATTTCCTTTAAGATGACTATTATAAAAATGAAAAAGATAACAGGCATTGGCGAGCATGTGAGGATGTGAGAAAAGGGAACTCTCATGCACAGTTGATGGGAAAGTAGACTGGTACAGCAACTATGGAAAACAGTATGGGGGCTCTTCTGAAAACCAGACCAGCTATGTGATCCAGCAATCCCCCTCCAGGTGTATAGCTAAAGGGCTGAAATCAGAATCTCAGAGATTCGGCACTCCTGGGTTCACCTTCAGCTTTCTTCACACAGCTAAGGCATGAAGACAGATGGACGAATGATGTAGAAAATATGGAATATTTGTACAATGGAACATCACTGCTCGGGAAGTGTGCCGGTCTATGACAACATGGGTTGACCTAGAAGCGTCACGCTGAGTGAACTAAGCCAGACACAGAGGGACAAAATCACGGCTTGATCTCACTTACATGAGAAATCTAAAATTGTCAAACTTCTAGAAGCTGGGAGTAGAATGGTGGCCACCAGGGGCTGTGGGCAGGGGACAAGGGGAGGCAGTAGTCAAAGGGCAGGGATTTTCCATTACATGAGATGAATGTATCTTAGACAATGGCCATGCGGCACAGCACTCACAGTAAATAACACTGTATTACGTACTTAAAAATGTGCCAAGGTTAGTCTTATGTGAAGTGCTCTTATTTGGAGAAATACCTGTCACGCTCGTGGCTCAGGTGCCTATGAAGTTCTCGGAAACAGCCTCTGTCAGTGTACTGTGAAATATTATTTATCCAGCACTGCAGAGAGGTTGAAAATCTTGCTTTTTGGCTTTTTAGCTTTCCTATCCCATCTTTTTGTCCCCTACAATGTTGTCCCTCTTATTCAAACAGGGACAAAAATTCTGGTAAAAATAGTATCTCACAGTGTATTTAAATATCAAGCTTTTTATGGGAGCAAGCTCTCTGCAACCAGGAGCTCTCATCTCTAATTGGAGGGAAATCCGAGTTGAAAGTGCCCTTTCCCGGCTTTGCCCGAGGCACTGGGCTTGGACTGAACCCAGTGCCCCAGGCGTGTCCCACCTGCAGCCCACACCCCGAGGGCTTGGTCCTGCCCGAGGCGGGGGTGCGGACTTCCACTTCACGGCTGACAGGGGAGATCTAATTTTACCATCAGCTCCTCCTGGCATCTCGGAATAGCTTTATGTTAAACATATATTCGCATAATGCAAATGATATGGAACAGTGTCAGACTTCCCTGTGTTTGACTTCTTCATAAAGAAAGGCTGCAAATAAACTTCAGAGCAAAGAAAAAAGAGAGAGAGAGCAAACATGAGCAGTGAGCACTGCCTCCTGGACTGCAGGCTTTTTGTCCGTTCATTTTGCAAAATGTAACAGACAGGTGTGTGACTCCTTTGTAGGGCTCTGCCTTCTGGGCATTGGGCCCCCGAACACTGTGGATCAGTACCACCAGGTAGTCCCCGAACCCTGGGTGCTCCTGAGACGGCTACCGCTAATCACAGCCTGGTGGGTGGGAGGGAGGGGATGGGAAACCAGTTTATACCAGTGATTCTAAAGAAAACAGTAGGACACTGAGGGAAAAGCGAAGGCACCTGCCCTATTGGAGGTTAGTATCACAGAAGCCCCACATAACTCTCTGCGGTCATCGACATTTATTTCCTTTTTAGACAGAAGCCACACACACACCTGTACTGATCACCTGACCACAAATTTAGGAGACACGTGGGCATTCCCTCCCCATGGCCACCCCCACGGATGCCAGGAGGTGGGCTAGTTCTTACATCTTGCGAAACAGCAACGGCTTCAAGCAAAAGAGAACTGATTTTGGGGGTGAGTTTTCAGATAAGGATAAAACTGAGTTGGCCTTAAGGGAAAAAAAAAAAAGTCTTCTAGTTAGTTACTTGGATTTTATAGTGAAAGTTACTTAGGTTTTTCAGGTTGTTCCAAATAGCAAAAGACAAAAACTTAGCGATTTTTTTTTTCAGGGTCACTGAAAAGTGTGGTGTCAGGAAACATTATGCCACCCTTGGAAATAAAGCCAAAGGATGACCAAATGCCCTTCCAACGTCCTGCTGGGGTGGGGTTTTCACAGTCATTCCCCTGAGGGTTACTGATTATCCAGGGAACACAGGGAAGTTTGACACTGTTACCACTTGCTTTAGAAGGGACGCCCGCCGCACGCCGGGAAGTCCGGGAAGTTACAGGCTTTCTTGCATATTACTGTTTGTATATTCCAAAGACTGTCTTAAAAGATTATCCTGTGCGACACTATACAGTTTCCCATCTGTTAGCAGATTTATTTCAGCATTCCTTGGGCTAAGTCCGTGCATCTTCCTTGGAGCCACCGTTCCCATCCTACTGGTCCCTCAGTAATTGAGTTGCATAAAATGTTGCACACGGGTTCCTTTATTTTTGTGTGAGAGTGAGGGACACTGTGGCTTGACAAGGGAGATGCTCTGCATCATGGTTTTAGGAGAGGAGCGCAGAGCACAGCCCGACAGTCACAGGCTGCAAAGCTCCAGCCTAGGAACTCATCCTTTTCAGGAGGGCTCTTAGCACAGTGCCCCACACCGATCAAGGGAACTTCAAGGAGGCAGAATCAAGCTGACCACCCCAAATCCATGCTTGCAGTGAGAGATAGGTGAGCCTAATCCAGAGGAAGACGGCAACACCTCTGAGGGATAGGAGATGGCTGACCCATCTAGGGACAGAATCAGAATTCAGAAAGGCCATGGAAAACTGGAACGCTGTGCTGAAATAAAACACATGCAACATCCCCAAAAAACCAAACAAGTCTCTTTGATGGCTCATAGTACAAATTACAAAATATTGGAATCCTTTGCCCCCGTAGCCCCACATATGTAAATCTATCCTGTCTTAATAAAACTATGGAAAGAGATTTTTGCACAAAAATATTAATTGCAATGTTATTACGAATGATGAAAAATTGGAAGCAATCAAAATGTCAATAATATGGCAATGATTAAGTAAACTGTAGTGCATCTAATTCATGGTTTTTTTTCCTCGTAAAGTAAAAGAACACTTACTGTGAAATATAGCATATAATAGAAAAGGTACACATTGTATAATGTACAATTTATTGAACCATCATATACAGCTGGATCACCGCCCACACCCAAAACAAAGAATCACCCACACCCCACACCCCATTAGCTCTCTCCTGTGTTCCCTTCAAACCTAGACCCTTTAAACCCCTAAAGGAATCATTATCCCAGATTTTGTAATAATCACTTACAATTTTTGTTAGAGCCTAAGCATGTATTTCTGAGCCTTATGGTTTCGCAGGGTCTTTTGAAATTTATATAAATGGAATTTTTGGTGTTTGACTTCTGCTCAACATGGTTTTTTTCCTTTTTGACAAAAGGAGGAATGAGACCCACGCACGAAACTAACAGTTTGGTGGTTTTTTGTATCATCCCAGAGCTGTGCCCCATCATCACTGTCTAATTCCAGAGCATTTGTATGACTCTAAGAAGAAAGCCTGTACTCTTTGGCTTCACTCCCCATTCCTTCCTCCCCCAGCCCCTGGCAGTTACTGATCAATTTTCTATCCCTATGAATTTGCCTCTTCTGGTTATTTCAAGTGGAATCGTATAAATACATCGATTTGTGTCCAGCTTCTTTCACATAACACACGGCTTTCATTTTTAAAAAATATTTATTTGAGAGAAAGAGAGCACGCAAGCAGGGGGAGAGGGGCAGAGGGAGAAGGAGAAGCAGACTCCTCGCTGAGCAGGGAGCCCTATGCAGGGCTCGATCCCGGGACCCTGGGATCATGACCTGAGCTGAAGGCAGACGCTTCATGACGGAGGCCCCCAGGCATCCCTAACATACTGTTTTCAAAGTCATCCGTGCAGTAACATGCTAGAACTTTGTTTCTTTTTATGACGGAAGTTTCAGTGTAAGGATGAACGACGTTTTACTTCCACTCTTTGTCTATTGAACATAATTCTGCTGTGGATGTTGGCGTGTAAATGTTTGTATAAATATATCGCAACGTTTCTCTCAGGTGTAAACTGAAGCGTGCGTTGTATGGTAGCGCTTGGTTATGACCATCAGCTTGTTTCTAACCTTCCTAGTGGGTGAGAAGCGGTAGCTCATTACAGCAGTTCATTCGCAGTTCCCAGACGGCCGTGACATTGAGCATCTTTTCATGTATTGTTGGCCACTTGTATGTCTCCCCTGGAGGAATGTCTATTTGAATTCTTCATCCATTTTTTATTAGGTTGTTTGTCTTTTCGGTATTGACTTGTAAGAGATATTTGTATATTTTGGGCATTAGTCCCTTAGCAGATACGGGGTCTGCAAATACTTTTCTCCTGTTGGGCTGCCTTTTCATTTTGTTCATAATGCCCTTTGAAAGGCAAATGTTTTGGTAATAGTTTTACCAACCAAATGTAAGTCCCTGGACACGATAGTTTAGTTTCGCCTTTTGAAATTTATACAAATGGAAGTTTTGTGTTTGGCCCCTTTTGTTCATTAGTATAGTTTTTTTTATTAATTGAGAAATAATTCACATACCATATAATTAATCCTTGTAAAGTGCACAGTTCAGTTCAAAAAAGAAATCCAATGAATCTGAATTATCTTTTTTTTTTTGAATCTTTTGTTGCTCATGCTTTTGGTGTCATATCTAACCAACCTTTTATCTAATCCAGAGTCATGAAGATTTACACCCATGTTTTCTTCTAAGATTTTTGTAGTTTTTCCTCTTACATTCTGTTTGGCTTAAAAAGGTCTATTTGGAGTTAATTTTTGTACATAGTATGAGGTAAGGATCTAACTTATGTCCTTGCATATTCTCCTAGAACCATTTGTTGACATTTTCCTCATTGGATTGCCTTGGTGTCCTCATCAACAATCAGTTTATCTTAAATGTAAGGGCATATTCTGGATTTTCAATCCTATTTTATTGATTTGTATGTTTATCCTTATGCCAGTAGTACCCGTCTTGTTTAACCATAACTTTGCAGTAAGTTTTGAAATATGGAACTGTAAGTCCTCCAAATTTATCCTTGTATTTATTCCAAGATCGTTTTGGTTCTTCTGAGTCCCTTGAATTTCCATGTCAGTTTTATCATCAACCTGTCAATTTCTATAAGAAAGGCAGCTGGAATTCTGATAGGGATTGCTTTGAATCTGATCTACAGATTCGGGGGTAGTACCGTTTAACAATATGAAACCTTCAGATCCAGGAACATGAGGTGGCTTTCCATTCACTTTGGTCTTCTTTAATTTTTTTCAATTATGTTTTATAGTTTTTGGAGTTAAAGTAATACACTTTAAAAAATTCATTCTAAATTATTTTATTCTTTGTTATGCTAGTCTAAATCAAACTGTTTCCCTTTTATTTTTGAACTATTTGTTGCTGGCATATGGAAGGACATTTGATTTTTATATGTTGATATTGTATCTTAAACATACTGAACATTAATTAGCTCTAGCATATATTTTCTCGATTCTTTGGTATTTTCTATAAACAAGATCACGTCATCTGCAAGTAGAGGCAGTCGGCTCATTGCAATCTGAATGCCTTCTATTTCTTTTCCTTGCCTAACCGTCCTAGCTAGAACCTCTGCCCAATGCTAAATAGAAGGGGTGGGAACAGGCATCCTTGTCCCTTGTCCTGTTCATGATCTTAATGGGAACATATTAGCTTTTTGCCATAAGAGTGATATTAGTTGCACAATGTTATCTCAGTGTTGTTTTAATTTGTCTTCATATTATAATTCTAAGAGTCATCGTGTCTTTGATTGGTTTCAATGTTACTATTCTTGCCCAATGAATCACCCCCTCGATCCAGAACGTAGCTCTCTGCCATGCACACAAGCACTTGGTTTTACGAGAAAGTTCTACCCGTCTCCAATCACTGAATCAATGCTAACCGTGAAAGAGACGGTAGATATTTTTTGTAAGGTAACTTCCATGTCTATAATCATACTAAAGTCAGTAGTGCTTTACAGCTGCTAATATAGACCAGATACTCTCAGGCCCATATTGCCTTATCATGAGAGATAACAGTATACATTCCTGAGACCCCATATGACAACATGATGATTTGAAGACCTCCCAATTTTGTGTATTTTTCTTTCCCCAAATTATGAGTTTGTTAAGGAAAACTTTACCCAGTTTTTCCACCTGTGTCCCCTCCCTGTGTCTCCTTTAACTTTACATAGACACCTCACTTCTGACGTTTCTGGTCACCACATGCGAGCAGTTCCTGGCCCTTCCCAAGCAAATCTCTGCAACACGAGCTGGGTGTCCTCCATTTAGCTTAATTCTGACAATGTCTACCCAGAGACAGCATCAGATCCCATAGGTTCCAGGCTCCATCCCCAGGATCGCGCTTCCCAGTTCAGATGCCGGCCATGAGCCCAGGTTGTCACCCGTCCTTCTGAGCAAGCAGCTAGAGATCAAAGATTCCAATGAACTCTTTCTATTTGCTGAATTTTCGGGGGTGGCCCAGAACTCAAGGAGGGAAACGATTTACTAGCTTATTAAAGGATTCAGTAAAGGATACAGATGATCACCAGATGGAAGAGATGCGTAGGGTAAGGGGATGGGAGGGGTGCACTGTACTTTGGGGATTTTTATGGAGGCTTGATGTTGGATTTCTGCATAGACATGATTTGTCATGAACTCCATTTCAGCCCCTCTTCCCTCTACAGAGAATTGGGAGTAGACCAGAACATTCCAAGTTTCTGATCATGGCTTGGTCTTTCCTATGTCCAGTCCCTATCCAGGAGCCATCTGGGAGCCACCCAGGGTCCCCTCATCACAATAAAAGATGTCCCTATCACCCAGGAAATTACAAGGGTTTCAAGAGCACCATGTCAGGAGGCAGGGCAGAAATCAACATGCATTTTCTATTATCTCACAGGATCCTGTGAGTCTATAGGTTTCCTATACAATTTCCCATAGAATTCCTATTGTATGAGGAATTATAATCATGCTAACAGATCAGTTCTTACTGAAAGTTATAGGAGTCTTCCCAGAAGAGAAACAATATGGATGGCAAGGGTAGCCTTCCCCAGTGCTCCTCCATTTTTCATAATATGGATGCAGACCTTCTCTGCTATGGGAGTTAAGTCACGGGGGAAGCTGGTAGAGGGTCTAGTTCAGGAAAATGTCATTTTTCCTTGGGTTCAGGTCATTGGATCACGCTCTGTGCCTGCCATTTACAGGCGCATTAGAACGTTAATCTCATTTGTAAAACGGGGGGAAGGAAACCCGGCATGCGGCTTGTGGTGAGGCTTAATTGACATAATGCTTGTGAGAGAAGCGAAAGCTCTTTCAACATGAAGGCTTATTCTGATGACCTAAAAAGTAGCCACGAATCTGGGTCCCAACACAATGCTGCTTTCAGGAGACGTCAACTTCAGCCTCGCCTAGAGCATACCTCACAAGGTTCACATTTAATTGGCTTTGGATGTGTCCCGAGCATCGGCAGTTTTTGAAAAGCTCCCCCAGTGATCTACCATGCAGTCAGGGCACCTCTATCCTGTTAAGAATAGTTAAAAGAGAAGAAGACTTCAAAAAACTATGGCTTTCAGATCTCTGTTTATCTCCATAGCTGCAATCGACAGCTTGGGTTTTGCTTCCAGAAAGCTTAAAAAAAGGAACAAAATCACTGGATGTGTGAAAACAGTTCTTGAAATAACTCTTAGAGATGGCTGAATCCACAGAAGGCAGAACAAGGATGAAAAGACCAGCATGGTTCTTTTACTGTTCTGATTCTTTTTGTGTGCTGAAAACTAAGTGATCACCTAACCTAGATATGGTGGGATTTGTTCCCTTTTCATGCTTGTATTTCCTGCAGCAATCTCACCCACTGTTGTCAAATACCTCAGCAATAACAACGGTCCGAGCATGTTTCAATAGTGCAAAAGAGGGCTACGTCCTTGGCAATTGCTAAAGGCGCTGTGTGTGTCCCCTACCCAGCCAATCCAGCTGCCTGCAGACCGCCGCCTCCCTAGGAATCTCAGATAACTCTGTCCCTTCTTCCTTTGACTCCCTCTGGCCCCTCTCAGCCCTGTCCTGACCCAGGACTTCACCACGGAGCTGCTGGACTGATTTGCATATCCAACCATCCTTCCTCATGGTTTCCCTTTTTCCTACTCAGCAGAAATCATAGAAAGGCCATGCAGCCTGGGTTGACACTCTCCAAAGACTGATTGATTGATCAACTGATCCATTCCACGAGGGCAATGTCATTCTGGAAAAAACCAATATACTTTATACCGGTTTTCAGTCACTGCAAGTGAATGGGGGTCCTCTCCAATATTTGGATATGAACGACTGAAAGCCACACACACACACACACACACACACACACACACACACACTGCACATCACTACTCAGCACAGGGAATCAAATGGAAGACTTCCCTCCTGGAGGACTGCCCTTGCCCACATGTCTGAAATTGGCCAGACACCCACAACTACAATTAGGGTGAGTGAGGAGCACTCTCAAGGAGGGAGCACTGAGAGGGTGAGGGGAGATAGCATTGCTGGATTATGTAAAAAAAGAAATGAGTCCGTTTAATTCAAAGATTTATAAATAGCACATCTTCATCTTCAAGTTTATCTCAAGAAAATTAAATTCTCTTGAGATTTTTTTCTACATAGTGCTAGCCTTATTCTTTTCTTTTCTTTGTATTTCCCTGTCATAGCTTTCTCAATGTCTTTAACTTAAAATCTCTACATTCTTTCTGTTGCCTGGTTAACAATTCTATAATTATTTTGCTCTTTGTAAACACTGTTGTATTTGACCTCCCTACGTTCTTTCCTTTATCCCCTCCACTCCTCAAAGACATGGTACCTGAGAATATGGCTGGAGTCGCATTAATTGATAGATTTTTTAAAATGGGAATTGATTAAAAACACTGACTTATCCCCAAATAGGATTATGGCATACCATTCTATATCCATACCAAAAATCTTTCCTTTTTTCCTCCAATTTTTCTCTTAAGTCCTCCAGTAAAAGCCTTACTTTTTCTCCCCTTAAATCTGTATGATTCTGCAATTCTGTGCAATTTTGCATTTTGCTCGTAATTTTTGATCATTTACATCGTTACTTAAGCTAGGTCAGAGGACTCTGCACCAAGAGCATGTAAGTAGTGGAAGCCACAGCAATGGTTCTTGAGAATGGTTTCCAAGGAGACTCTTGAGTTTGTTCTTGTTGTTGTTTTTTAAATTTCTAGCACATTCCCAGTGATGCTGATGCCATGGTTCCCTGGACCACACTCTGAGAAGCACTGGCTTATCACAGGAGGGTTCGGTCCTGGTTACACGTGAGACTCCCCCAAGACCTTGTAAAAGTCCCAATGTCCTAGCCACCCAAGGGCTGGGAGCAGGACGCAGGCAGTAAAAAAAAGCAAACCCAGATTTTCCCAGCCGATTCCAACGTGTTGCCCAGGCTGAGAACCAGGATCCGAAAGTCTTAAACTCTGGGTTGGTTATCAAAAGTGCAGCATCTTCAGCTCCCTCTTGAATCGGAATTTCTGGGGCTGGGACTCCTTGTGTTTTATTTTCTTATTTTTTAAATTAAGACACAGTTGACCTATGGCATTGTATTAGTGCTGGGCACACGGCATCCCGATGCAGTATTTGTTTATATTGCCAAATGATGACCACACTAAGCCCCGCTAACATTCACAACTACAGATCATACAAACTTTCTTCTTGTGATAACTTTCAAGATCTGCTCTCTTAGCAATGTTCAAATAAACAATCCAGTATTATTAACTCTAGTCTCTGTGCTGTATGTTACATCCCCAGGACTTATTGTTTTCATAACTGGAAGTTTGTACCTTCTGATCCCCTTCGCTCATGTCACACATCCCCGTCCCCCGCCTCTGGGAAACCGCAATCTGTTCTTTGTATCTATGAATTCCATTTTTGTTTGTTTTTGTTTGTTTTTGTATAGATCTATAAGTAAGTGAGGTCAGAGGGTGTTTGTCTTTTTCTGTCTTACTTCAGGGCCCTCAAGGTCCATGCATGTGGGGCAAATGACAAGGTTTCCTTCTTTTTGTGGCTGAATAATATTCCAACGTGTGTGTGTGTGTGCGTGTGTGTGTGTGTGTGTAAAACATTTTCTTAACCCGTTCATCTACCAATGGACACTTAGGAGACTTTTTTCGTTGCAAACCTTGCCATGTGGTGGCACAGGTCCAAGATAAAGGGGGGCTACTCCTGCACCAAGGAGGACTGACCATTTCAGGGATAACACAAAAGTGATGGAAAACTGCCCTGAGGGCTTCCTACTGTGGACGTCGCCCTGGTTGCCCTGTGCCCCAGCAACATGTCCTCCCTGTGTTGGTCAGAAGACAGCACAAGGCCTGGAGCTCATCCACTGTGCTTACATGATACACCTGCTTCTCGAGAAACTACTGGGTCTGGAGCTCAGGCTGAACACATTTAAGAACAGAACATGGAAATGGTAGAAACGTTGCACGGCATAAACATACACACAACATGCAAATGTCAGGAAAGAAGCATACTTTGGGAATTTTTCTTTTTTTTCCAGGAAGAAGAGTAAAATCAAGACATCACATTCTTGTGTGATTTTGTTTTATAAAATGAAAAAAAATTTGCTTTTTTGGACTATATCATTCATTACATAAAGGATTGTAACAATAGCTCCTCAAGTCAATTACTCCTTTTTTCAATATGTGACTTCATTTTATATCTTTTTTTCACATTTATTGTCAAATATAAGACACATATGTCTAACCTAAATTGATTCGTTTGACCTGGTTCTAAATATTCATTTTTAAATAACTTGAACATAGATAGGTTTTTCCCCCTTCTATGAGGTTTTGTCTTTTATAAAAAAAATTAATCTATTTACATTTTTGCTATTCTGATATTTTAAAAGATTGGCTTTGCACACATGTGTATTAGGTCTCATAATTACACTCAGATCTGCCATGAGAAATTTTAACTAATTTTTAATCGAGTCTTCACAGGATCCCCCCCCTTACTGAATAGTGGGGGCAGATCAAGAAGGGGGTAGAATTTTACTGAGTTTCCTCTTTTTTGGTTAAACTTTCAGTCACGAAGATTCCGTTCCCAGATCATGGTATGACTGAGGGAGTAGGGGCTCGGGGACCTCGGGGACCTGAGCATCCTCAGATTCTGGTGCTGGTTTCTGGGGGGTGGCAGAGGGCACCCCAGACTGGAGTGGAGGCTTGGATCAGTCTTCCTGCTAAGGACAGCAGATTGGCTGTTTTCCAACCTTCCCTTCCCAGTGTGGGTGAAGGGGGACCCCGGCCGAGGGTTAAGGGCAGGGCTGAGTATGTGACACCCGACACTGGACAGAGGATGGTCTGGGGGGTCTACTAATCACACACACTCACACACACTCACGGCCGCGGGGACGACACCACACCACCGGGGGCCGCACACTCAGGAACGGGGGGGCCGGCAGGGACTGTAGGAAGATCAGGAGACCGAGGGCGTCCTCGGTTCCTGGGGAGGCTGGGATGGACTTGTTTGCGGAATTCCATGAGCTGCAGGGAGAGGCACCCCATGAGGTAGGGGTGAGCAGGAGAGCTGTCCGTACCCCCATGAGAGGGAGCCCGGTGCCGGAGCAGAGCGGGAAGGGGCCTTGCTGGGAGGCCGGTGTGGGCCCCGAGCGCAGGAGGCCCCGGAACACTGGACCCTCATCTCAGGCCTCGCACCACTCTGGCGACTCACCAAAGCCCTAACCCCGGGGCTCCTTTGTCCCCTTTGCAGAACCCCTAGCTCCGCCCACCGTGTGCGCAGGCTGGTCACTGCTCTGCTGGCCACGCTCCCGGGCCTTCCGCGGATGCCACTCGGAGCCGGAGGACACTGGTGAAGGGGTGCGGCCGGGGGTCTCGCCGCTCCTGGGTTCCTCCGTTCCGCGGCCATGACCTAGGACCAGGCCGCAGGCTTCCTTCCTGCCAGGATGCCTCAGGGACCCCGGGGGCGGGAGTCTGACCTCTCCCCCGGCGGAAGAGAAAAGAGGGGTTTACAGGGCGGGTGCGGGGGTGCACGACACCCCTGTCCCCTCTCCCCGTCGCTCCTGGAATGGAAGCTGGAGAGAATGATGAGGTCAGATCGGTGATGTTAAGGACATTTCCAAGCCCCGAGGACACTGCCTCTCACGACAGATGCAAGCTTGCAAACCTTTTATCCCGCTGCGGACCGGGGATCCCGACTCTGCGTGTGCTTCCTTCGGCGGGATGCTTACTCCTCCTTGGTCTGGGTGGAAGTCCTGGTCCTCCCCAGAAAGGCCGGCCGTCACCCAGGACGGAATTCGACAGGGAAATGCATGGTAGCCCTACATGGGATCCTATCGGAGCTGTACTTCCTAAGGGGTAAGCCGGAAACTCTGAGGTCTATATGCCAACTGTCTCAGCCACCTGCAGCTATGGAATGGAAGCTGAAGGGGGTGTGGGGAGGGAGAGAGGGAGAAGGGGGCTTCCCGCTGAGCAGGGAGCATGATGCGGGGCTCGGTCCTAGGACCCCAGGATCATGACCTGAACTGAAGGCAGACAACCAAAGACTGAGCCCCCCAGGCGCCCCAGCTTCTGAGTATTTTCAAAGCATTGCTTACATCTTCGTGTTAAATAATTACTTAAACATGTGGTTTAAGGTTTTCTCTCCTTCTTGGTTTGTTTCAAATTTGGTTTGTGACCTGGATAGTTTCCGACCAGGGTCTACTGTTGGCTGGCTTTTCGGTGCCTGGCTTTTATTTTATCTGTCTTCTCCAACGGTTACTTGTTTTCTGTTCTTTAACTGTTTTTAAATCATTACCTGCCTTATTCTGTAGGTGGTTCGAGTGGAAAGACTTCTGAGCCTCTCACTCAGGCCAAGAACTGAAACAGTGGAGACAGAGACACGCAGAGAGACAGAGACAGAGATAGACAGGGACAGGCTTTCCATCGCCTCATTTGCCCTTCCCAAGGACTTTCCTCAAATGCCAGAAGAAAAAAAAAAAAAAGCCATCCCTTTAAACGTAGAGAACAATGAAGGAAAAAACCTGTATCTTGGGAACTTCAAGGGCCCAAGTCCAGGTATTTTAAAAAGAGACTTAATTTTTTTTCCCTGGGGCAGATTCAGCTACACACTTTTTCTTTTTCAAACCTTTGTACTATTTTAGATTCCCACTCTGGCAGCAGAGGCAATCCATTGTGGTCCTGAGTTCCTCAGAAGCTTTTTTTTTTTTTTTTTTTAAAAAAAAAGAAAAACCTGCTTCTGCAATTTTTGGAGCCAAGGCTGAAATGGAGTCCTTACTACCCCGCCTAACCCCTGCAGACATTTCCGAAGGGGGGCATGGTGCCGGAGCCGGGATCGAGGACCTGGACAGGGTATCCGCCTGGGTCTGCCCAGACAGGTGGGCTCCTTCTCCAGGGGCAGGTGGCACACATGCTCTCTGCCCATGCCTCCCAATCTCCCCAGAAAAATACTAATTGTGTGCATTTCTCTGTCCCTGTGATGCCTCCTGTTTACTTCTGCTCTAGCACAGGGGGATGGCACTGAGTGGGCTACACAGACCCGCACCCCAGCCTTTCCGAAGGCAGAATCCGTTCCCGTCTGACCTTTGCATGTCCGTTCTAAATAGTACCTTGAATATTAGGGGCTTGGAAAACTACTTCTGAATGAGGGAATTGTATACTAAGTAAACGGGTAAGACACCCATCCTAGGGAGTGAACACCAGACCGCCACTAAGGGTACGGTGCAAAAAGTTCCACATTTTTTGGTCTTGGAAATCAAGATGCATTTCGGTCTGTGGCATGTTCCAGTTTATCTGGAAGTTTCTTTTACTTCTGAGTGCTTGAGAGGTGGTATGGCCCGACGTTGGCCGCCTGACAAGGTTGGCTTTGGGAATAATCATTCCACCGACTTCCCCGCTCAGAAGTCTCTTCTAAAATGAAGGTTGTCCCCTGATATGTCCTGCACTAGATTAAAATAAACATTCAGTGTGAAAAAGGTTTACTCTATGTGTTTGAAGTTGATAGTGTCTCCTGCCAAAGAGGAGAAGGAGGGTGAGCGTGTGCGCTGCACGGGGCATGGGCCACGGACGCAGACCAGGGAGCACTGAGGCTGGGAGCACCGAGGCTGGGAGCACCGAGTCTGGGAGAGCACCGAGGCTGAGAGCACCGAGGCTGGGAGCACCGAGGCTGGGAGCACCAAGTCTGTGCCGACAGGCTACAGACTCTTCTACTTTTATATCTTTTATTGGTCTACCTGAAATGCTTCCTAAGAAAATGAGAGTTTAAGAAATCAACATGTGAAGAAGTTCTATCTGGCATTATTTATAATAGAAATATAGTAAAAATAGAAATGGTCAAAAATGTAGAAGGTAAACATAGTGAAAATTACTATATATAATATGATAGGACCCTTTGAAGTCATTAAAATAATATTGTAGAGGACTATTTAATGATATGTAAAATTCTTATGGGGTACTATTTATGTACCAATGGCAGAATGAGAAACATAGGTATAGAATTGTCTCTTTTTAAAATAAAATTAGGGGCGCCTGGGTGGCTCAGAGGGTTAAGACTCTGCCTTCTGCTCAGGTCATGATCTCAGAGTCCTGGGGTCAAGGGCCGCATCAGACTCTCTGCTCGGTAGGGAGTCTGCTTCCCTTTCTCACTGTCCCTGCCTCTCTGCCTACTTGTGATCTCTCTCTCTCTCTCTGTGTCAAATAAATTTAAAAAAATAAAATCTTTAAAATAAAATTAGACATGAATATATGTATATACTTACACATAGTTATTTTTTATTTTTATTTTTTTAAGCTTTTATTTCAAGATTTTATTTATTTGACAGAGAGAAACACAGCTAGAGAGGGAACACAAGCAGGGGGAGTGAGAGCGAGAGAAGCAGGCTTCTCGCGGAGCAGGCAGCCAGATGAGGGGCTTGACCCCAGGACTCCGGGACCATGACCTGAGCCGAAGGCAGTTGCTTAACCATAAGCCACCCAGGCGCCCCTCTACTTACACATATATATAGAAAATACTGGCTAAAAAGGACAAGTGGTGATACCTCTCGATCTTGAAATTACAGATGATTTAATAAAAATACTTTATTATGTAAATGCAAACATTGTATTATAAGGAATAGAATAACGGACCCTCATAAACCCATTGTCAATCACAGTTATTGGCTCTTGATCGATCTAGTCTCATCTATATTCTCATATGAACCCTCTTCCCCAACTGGTATGTTTTGAAGTAAACATAGACATTGCATAATTTTATTTGTAACATTTCACTATGCATCCCTAAAACGCAGAGGGTCTTAATAAAAACTAGCCCCTCTACTACTATCAAATTCATGGAACTGTCAGTCCTCCTTAACATCGTGATGGAAGACTCAAATTTTCTCAATTATCTCACATGTAGATAGGTAGGTTGGACTGCACTCAAAAGCCAAACCAGTCTACAAATGACGTTGGGTGGTTCCGCCATCTGTGTCCGCGTCATGCTATGAATTCCCGGCTCCCGGTCTCCCGTCTTTCCCTTGCCAGTTACCTGCTGGAGAAACTGGGATGTTCATCTTGCCCGGTCCCCACAGCCTGGATTTTCCCAGCAGCATCCTTGTGGTGTATGCACAGTCTACTTCACTACCTCATGTATTTCCTGCAATGTGTCGTTGGATCTAGAAGCTTGCTCAGATTCGGGTTAAATTTTTTAGCAAGGGTATCCCTCTGCTGATTAGTCCCTAGATCTGTTATTCTATTGGGAGTGGATAACTGCTGATACTCTTCCTTTATCTACTAGCTGGAATAATTTTATAAGGGAAAACTCCCTCATCAACAATTTGATTGTCCTGAGGTATAGTTGTGGACAGCAAAGGGAAGACAAAAGTTTGTCTTTCCTTTACTCACTGTTTCTCAGAATAATGAGCTGTTTATAGCACTCTCCGAAGACAACCCACACATCTTTAAAACACTCTTGTGAATATGTGCATTTAGATACATCTGGCATGCTTCTATCTGATAATGTAGTTATTATTCCCGGGGTTGCTCAAACTTGCCTCTCTTTGGTAAGGGCAACTTCTTACCAGTTGGCTTCCGAATTTTTCTGACATGACCGTATTTTCAAGGGAAGGTTGAAAGAGTGAGAACAGGATGCTGGGGAGACAAGATGTTATACCGTGACTGCCCACCTTGATATGCAGAGGGCAGTGGGAAGCAATGGAGGGGACGCGAGCACGGGATGGGGGGGAAGGGAAGCGGAGAGGAACCCGGGACGGATTTTGCAGAAGTTTCGATGAGGGCGTGGTGGCGCTCGTTTGGTCCAGCAATGGCATCAGGGAGGGAGAGAAGCGGGCTGCCTTGGGAGGATGTTCTTGTGGGACCCCAAGAGCACCCACCCTCACGAAGATATTTCCTAAATTCCGGTTCTTTAACAGGGTGTTAAAGGGATTTCTTCATATGCTCAGTTGGCTGACCAGATATAATTTAAGAGAAAATCCTGGACTCCTGGCTTCTTTGCTCTGGGCCAGCTCTTCAGAACTAGAACCCAGGGCACATTATCAGTTCCCATAAACCTTTGCCGTTTAGATAAAGTCAGGGCACACTTTCGAACAAGTAGAAACTTGGAGGTTGCACGTATTCCATTATGGACTACCACCTAGGGCGGCGCCTGGAGCCGGGATGGACCCGTGAACAACATCCCTCCTGCACCCCCGGTCACCGGCCTGTGATGACGTCACATCAGGATCCAGAATCGGAACTCTGGTGGTGATCTGACACAGTGAGCGATTTTCTGTTCGTTTAACCTCAACATTTTAAAGAAGCCTAGGGATTACATGTTGTACTTTTAACGTTGCATTTCTCTAATTTTTGACTTTTGTTATATTTTGCAAAAACGATTAGTGAGTGACGGACTGAGATTGAAGGAGAAACACCTGTTTCCGTATCCGCATCAAAGTGGGGCCTCGGAGTTTCATTGCAAATGGCAACTTTAAATATCCGTTTGGAAGTCATTTGGTAAGAAATCCACACGTAAGGAAGTTTTATGCTAGCAAATAACAGGTGCGACGTAGAAGCAATCATCTTTGCAACAGAGCGCGTGGTCCGTCCTCGGGAAGTAGTTGAGCGCTTTGGATGACAAACGGCAAATGGCAGGAGAGGAAAAGGCCACAGAGTGATGTCCAGATTGCATCCCTCCCACGAATACAGTTTGACCTGCTTGTTGTTAAATGCGTGCGGAAAAAATGCATCCATTAGCATCAATTATGTAAGCAGATGAAAACGTGCCCCGCTCTCCTTAATAGCCATTCTCAATCGGACACACCTCTTGCCAGAGTTTCCAAGAAATACCTGTGGTAGGAACGTAATTAATCAGGGTCCGTTTCGTGAGCCTTCAGGAGTCAGAGAGAAGGGAAGTCACTGATTTCATTGCTTTTGAAAGGCTTTTGGCTGGTGAGTCCCCCTTGTTAATAAAGGGGCAGATACAGATTAGCAGGTGGAGGCTTGGTGGGCTCCAGAAGAAACAGAAGAGGGCAGGGAGCTGTCCGGCTGCCCGCGAGGGGCGCGAGGGGAAGTCACCCGCCGGGGAGTCCCCGTTTGACTTTGTCCCAATCTAGAACACATTCAACAGCGCTCCAAGGGCACAGGCATAGGAAAGGGGGGCCCAGGACACATTCTGATTCCCTCCAATGAAATCTCACACAACTATCTGAAGATCAACTATGTCAGTGGAATTAAACATGGTCATTTTTCTAGATTTGTGGGAGCGCGTTCCTCTGGGGAAAGACCCTGCCCAGGATACCCCCCACTCCTAGGGATGAGGAGGAGGCTGTCCCCCCCCCCCCACGGAGATCTCAGAAAGCATCTCTTAAAAGGACACTGACTCCCCTAGTCTGTGCCCTGGGCTCTTCCTTTATTTAGTTAAACTACATGATAACAAAATGATTTACATATGTATTGAGTATTATACTAAAAATTCAACGGAGTGGCTTCATTCTGCCTAGGTGGGAAGGGAGAGGATATTTAATATTCAGTAACATTGGCAAGATTTGCTGTTCCTCTGGAAAAAAACGAGAATCGAATCCCTATCTCATATCTCCTAAAAGATTAGTTCCAAACATTGTAAAAACCTACATGTAAAACAATAGCAACTGTTCTATAATCTAGATGTAAGAGAAACCATCTAATTAATACAGAAAGCTCAACATCTTTAACGAGAAATATAACCCTCTTTGAAAATACAAAAAACAATTTTTTGGTGCAGCAAAAGACAGAAACAAAATCAGCATTCACTGAGAGCCTGGGGTCGGGGGATGTTTATAGGGAGTGTAACTCACATATCAGATAGGAGGATTTCAGCTGCAAGCAACGGGCTTCCTCTGCCCCCAAGATGGGCTCATGTGTCCCTGCCTCTGTCCATTTCCATGGAGGAGGTACGTGGCCCATCTTCCGCGGAAGGCCTCCACTCCCCGTAAACTCTCAATATCTCATTGGGCACGGTAGGACATAAGGCCACCTCCACCCTGGTCATTGGAAAGTGGTGGTCAGATTTCCACAAGTGGGTGATGGCCCCCTTCTGAGTCCTTTCCTGGGCCCAAGCATGTTCTCAGTTGATATCTAAGAAATTCAGGGTTCTGTTATCAGAGGGGAGCAAGGTGAATGGGGGACATAATTCCTAAGTAGGATAACTACCATGTTTGCTGAAATAGGTAAGAGTAAATATTCTTAATATGGAAACGTTCCTTCAAATCGGTAAGTGAAAAAATCCAATGGAAAACTGAGTAGAGAAGATAAGCAGGCAGAGAGACAGAGAGAGAGAGAATACCAAATGGGGCTTTGTGGAAAAGGAAAATTGTGACAGCTTTCCTGAGAGGTAATTGTATCGAAATGTAAAAAGTCCATTTAGCCTCTGCCCCAATGACCCAGGCTGGAGAGCAACAGTACCAGCAGGGCAGGGTGTATGAAGGAGAACGTCCTTGAAAAGTTGTTTGTCGCTGTCAAATGAACCAGGGAGATAACCTAACTTCTCATCCAAGGGAGGACTGTTGAATCGACTGTGGTACAAACGGAACACGGGATATTATTAGTTAATAAAAAGAGTAAGTCAGATCTACAGTTGCAAGAGTTAGGGGGTAGGGAGAAAAATAAGAAAACAAATTAAAATCATTGCAAAGGCGCATGGAAATATAGGTCACCGATTCTCTTGGTGAGGGTGAAAATCGAACACAGGTGCACTATCCAGGCAAGGCTCAGTTCGCGTGGAGGTGGGAACACTCAGGAATCCCACGCTTGGAGACATGAACTCAAGGAGAACGTACCCAAGGGTTCACTGCAAGCGTTCTAACAGCGAAATTGGAAACAGCCTCAAAGGGCAATGATAATAGAATGGATAAATTAATTTGTAGCAAAATATATGAATATACTATGTTTGCACATAAATATTATGATAAAAATAAAAAATTATTATTAAAAAACAAAATTCCTTAGGTTACAAAAGGAATATAGTTAGAATTACATAGAAGGACACGTATTAACTATAAAAGCTTGCTGAGCTAATGAAGGCAAGCTGAGAATATGTACTATATAGTAGCAGTTACACGAAATTTAAAATCACGGAAGCAACATTATGTATTGCCTATTTCTGCAAAGAGAAACCTGATCAGGAGGATCTGTGCTAACTTCGGGATGGGGTTGTTCTAGCTGGGGAAGAATGGTGGGACGGACAATGGGATTAGGGAAACTCCATCGGAAATACTTGCTTCTTAAAAAAAATGTAGGGGGAGAAAAGAGAAAAAATACAGAAAATTGTTGAAATCTATCAAATCTGAGTATAGGTACTTAAGCACATTATTCTGTATCTTTTGAATGTTCGAAGTATTTTCTAATAAAAAAATATATATTTTAAATATTTTATTTATTTATTTGACAGAGAGAGAGATCACAAGTAGGCAGAGACGCAAGCAGAGAGAGAGGAGGAAGCAGGCTCCCCGCTGAGCAGAGAGCCCGATGAGGGCCTCAATCCCAGGATGGAGATCATGACCTGAGCCGAAGGCACAGGCTTTAACCCACTGAGCCACCCAGGCGCCCTGATAAAAATATATTTTGAAGAATAAGTTTATATTCACTTGGCTTGTGTATTAACCCATGAGATTTGTTCCCTCCATCACCCAATTACCTGCTTTTCCTTTAAAAACACGTGTCTTTATTAAAGGACAAAGCAGCGAAGCCAATATGCAGAGAGAAATCGAACTTAATACCTATTCAATTATTCTAGACTCTGCTTCATTTGGAAGCAATCCTCTGAAACACAGCTCAGCCTCAGGACCTGAAAACTCCCCATCTTTTCTGAACCCAATAATCCCACATTTAAAAGTCAGTCCCCGCATTTACTAACTGGATGATCATTGAAGAGATTAGTTCACAAATTGAACTCCGTCCCCTGAATGTTAACGGGATTTAGGGCAGTTTAGTAGCTGTTGTGAAGACTAAGAAAAAACGGGGGTTCAATGCCCAGCCCAGTACTGGGCGGTTGGCATCAAAGACACTGGCAAATAGAAGCCCGGCGAATATTCCCTGAGGTCGTAACTATGTCCTGCGTCTCTGTGGACATCTACTCATTCAACAGCTTTAGAAAGTAGATATATATTTATGACGCTCTAGTCAGCGTTTGGAACCTACAACCACGTTTGTCCAACGCCAGGTCCTGCGGGCGCCGCCTCCGAGCTCAGGAGGAGCCCGCTCTGCGCCCCGACCTACAGCCGGTGAACAAGCTGGGAGTGTGACCCAGGGCTCGGGGACCCGCGCTAACCCAGGGAGCTCAGACACCATCTCAGCACAGCCCCACTCCTCACTGATGTGGAGCCGACCTGGCTTCAGCAACCTGTTTCTTAAGGAGAGAGCAAAGCTTGGGCAAAGTTCAAAACCAAACACAAGTAATGAGAGAACAGGGGAGCCTCCGGGCTTGTGTGGGTGTGAGGGGCAGAGACGAGACAACACTGGGGAGTCTGACCAGGGGGACCGTCCAGCTTCATGGGACGTCTTACCTGGGAGCGCTGGATGGCTGGGCTCCTGCAGTCCCTGCCTCCCGCTGACCTGCTGCTGGTCCCTCTGGCTTCTGCGAGGCGCCCCTCTCACTGTCCCCCAGCCGTGGACTGGGCAAGCTCTCGTGGCGCCTCTGCTTCCCCACGCCTTTCCCTGAGGCTGTCTGTCCTCTCCCACAGCTATTACGCTTCTCTCTTCGTGCTCTAATGGGAGCTTCCCACAAGAGAGCGAAACACATATTGAGTTTAATGTATGTGTGGGGCTTAAATTTTAATGGTACCTGCTAGAATTACAGTCCCCCCCCACTTCCTTTCTCTTTTTCTTCTGCCTTTACTTCAAAAATCTCAAACCTACACAAAAGTGCAGAGAGGAGTATAACCCTCCAGCGGGAACAGCTCATCCTGAGGCTTTGAACAATCTTAAGACTGTTGCATTATGTTTCCATTCTGTTTCCTTCCACTGCCGTTAGCCTCTAGCCTTGCGTAGCATCTGTTCCCGTCTCCAGGGGCACGGCCTAGCCTCCAGCTCTTTGCTCGGTGTCCAATGAGACTTGGCTTAGTCTATAGCAAAGGTGACCTTCTTCCCGGCTTTAGCTGGGTTTAGGAAATGGGGAGCATGTGCAGCAGACGGGAAGGAGAGAAAGAGAGTGTGGTTGGAAATGGATTTCCCTGGTGCATCTGCTGGGTCTCCGTGGTCGGCCACATCCCATCACCAAAGTTACAGCTCCCGTGAAGTGGCCTTCTCCATACACAGCTCTCCTTGGGCTCACCAGATTAACCAGTCTGTGTGTCCTCCTTCCTTACGGGGATCCTGACTGCTCTCCCCCACGCCCCAGCTCCAGCCTCTGAGCCTGTCTTTATTTCCATACATCTGTGTATTGGTCCCTTCTGGCTGCTGGGACTTCAACCAGAAGGGACTAATGCTTTATAGACTGAGTGGTTTATAAACATCAGAAATTTATTTCCCACACTCTGAAGGCTGGGAAGTCCAAAATCAAAGTGCTGGCAGATTTGGTTTCCGATGAGATAGATGGCTGACTTCTCACGCTGTCCTCATAGGGCAGAGCGCTCAAGGGGGCTCTCTGGGGTCTCCTTCGTAAGCACAAAGCCCATTTGTCCTCACGACCTAATCACCCCCAAATGCCATCCCTCTGGGGATTAGGTTTCAATAAATGGATTTTGGAGACGACAAACATTCCATCTATGATGCTCCCTGAGTTAATAGTCACTGACCAGGTACTCTACTAGGACTAAAACCTAACACTCATCCTAAACCCATCTTCTGGCATCCCTCATACCCTCTAAGACCTAGCTAATTCCTCTTCTTGAATTCCTATTGTCAATGACATCGTTCAGAATCCCATGATCTCACCTACTTCAGCCAGAGAGATCTGACCATCGAAAGCTTTGATAGTTTTTTTTTTTTTTTAAGATTTTACTCATTTATTTGACAGAGAGAAACACAGCCAGAGAGGGAACACAAGCAGGGGGAGTGAGAGAGGGAGAAGCAGGCTTCCCGCCGAGCAGGGAGCCTGATGTGGGACTCGATCCCGGGTCTCTGGGATCATGACCTGAGCCGAAGGCAGATGCTTAATGACTGAGTCACCCACGTGCCCCAGCTTTGATAGGTTTTGAGAGTTCTCTGAGGTCTGAAGAATTAAGAGGGGTATGTTACCTACACATGTATGTGTATTAAAACAAGCCCCTCTATGCCCTCTAACAAATGACTACTGTGAAATTTGAAAAAAAATTCTATTTATACATATGTTCTTTTTTCCCTAAATATGATTAGAATTATAACTGTTTATACCAGATAAGGGGAGAGATTAATGTAGTAGAAATAAAACATAATAGAGGGGATGATCAAGGTCAAAAGTTAGATCTTTCATAGATGAAGACTTAAATGTGGAACACAAAACTATAAAACTTTTAAAGGACAGTGTAGGAGAATATGCTTATGACCTTGGCATATGACGGGGGATTCGAATACTTAAGCAAGACACGTACGGTTTACTCCAGAGAACAAGACTGATAAATTTCACTACATTAAATTAAGAATGTGCATTTAACAAAAGGCCTATAAACAAAATGAGACAATGTATAATATCCCAAAAATCTAAATGATTTTAACGGATGAATAGGAAAAAGAGAATGGCTCAACAGAAAAATAGGCAAAATTCTTCAACAGGCATCACAAAGAAGGAGAAATGAATGAACAACAAATCACATGAAAAGTTGTGTGATATTATTTGAGATTCAGAAAAAGCAAAGCGAAACTACCATGGTATCTCCTTTCTCACCCATCACGTTGGCAAAAATACATAAATGTGTAAGATCAAATGTTGATAGGGCCATGGAAAAATAAGAACTCTTAAGTGTACTGGAGGAATTGTAAATTGGTGAAACACAATTTGAATACAATTTGGCATTCTGTTTCCACTTTTAGTTGCTCAGATAGACAATAAGACGCTCTTGGAAACAGACATCAGGACGAGAATCAGCACATCCATTGCTTAGCAAAAAATAAACAAACAAAACCCAATAAAGAACAACTGAGGAAAATCCATATGTATTTGCAGATAGACTGGGTAGACCTATTGTGGAGCATGAACTCCCTGGGAAATAGGGTGCAGTGAAAAATACAGATTAACCACAGCTGTGGACAGGAACAGGGATGGGGCTTGGTCTCAGTCCATTAAAGGTCGTCATAAACCAATGTGTGGACTATAAATCTATTTATAATGAGTTGTTTTTAAAGTGGAAAAGCTAAATCATATATTGTTTAAGAATGCATATGCATGTGGCCAACACAGTCAGATTCCGCGTCCTTAAATTGCCAACCCCCCCACCCCCCCCATCCCCCCACGCCCAGGGGAACCTGTCAGTGCTGGGCAGGACAGCCCGGAGCCTGATTCTAGTCTGAGAGTTAATGCATTTACTATGTATCCTGGTGTGTATATGTTATGTATATATTTGTTGTCTGTTATTCTTTTGATATTACAACCTTCCTTCCTTCCTTCCTTCCTTCCTTCCTTCCTTCCTTCCTTCCTTCCTTCCTCCTTTCCTTCCTTCCTTCTCCTTCCTCTCTCCCTCCCTTCCTTCCTTTCATCCCTTTCTTCCCTTTCTTTCCTTCCACCAGTAGAATTCAGTGGACTCAGAGAATCCGCAAAAAAGAGCACAAAGAGGTCTTACCTTTCGCCTCCCACTCTCCCTAAAATTATAAGCTTTAAGGCCATATTCAGAGTGAAACAATTAAAAAATCTCAGTGAAAGATGAATAAATAAAAAGATGAGATATAAGTAGGATAACCTGGAAAAAGAAATAAGCTGAAAGTTTAAGAAAAGCAGAAGTCTAAGAATTTAGGGGTTCAGTATTGGGAGACTAAAGGGAGCCGAAGAAATATCTATCTGCACTTGGAAATAAAAATCTTAAATTTATTAACATCAATAGAAACATTAAAACAATCATAATAGATTGCTCAGGCACCTGGGTGGCTTAGTCATTAAGCAACTGCCTTCGGCTCTGGGGATCGAGTCCTACATCGGGCTCCCTGCTCGGCGGGAAGCCTGCTTCTCCCTCTCTCACTCCCCTTGCTTGTGTTCCCTCTCTGGCTGTGTTTCTCTCTGTCAAATAAATAAAAATCTTAAAAAAAAAATAATAGATGGCTCAGAACTTGATGTGATCTAATTAGGTAAAAGTTCAACCACAAAAGGGTAGCTAATAAGAATGAAAAGAAGATAGATAATTAAAAGGCCACTTACAAAACAGATTAACAAATCAAAACAACAAAAGTGGGAAGGTCACTTGTTATTCAAAAAACTTAATTTGGATCTTTTCAGGGGGCCAGGAAAAGTGCTTCCTCCTGGCAGTTAAAACTCAGACATTAAAGGATGGAAAGATCCTGTCCATGTTTAATTATTCCAGGGTAAATAATAAGATAAAAAATATTTAAGGAACAAATAAACAAAATTTTAAATGATTGTAAAGATAAGAGATAAAAAGGAGTTGTCATCCTGGGGCGCCCGGGGGCTCAGTTGTGAAGCATCTGCCTTCGGCTCAGGTCATGATCCGGGGGTCCTGGGATTGAGTCCCACATCGGGCTCCCTCCTCGGCAGGATGCCTGCTTCCCCCTCTCTCACTCCCCCTGCTTGTGTTCCCTCTCTGGCTGTCAAATAATAAATACAATCTTTTAAAAAATTTTAAAAAGGAGTTGGAACCCTATGATCATGAAAGGTTAATATGAGAGAAAATCGATTAAGGCCCCTTCAAAGCAGTGTCTGAGTCCCATGCTGAGAAGCCAGGAGGCCTTGGGGCGAAGGGCCATGCTTTCTCCTTCTGGGTGTGACCCCCAGCCCCGCATCCCTACCTCCCATGGTCCCCATGTGTCAAACCGGAGTCAGGAAGGTTCCTGGGGGTGGGGTTTTGGTGAGAATCCAATGAGATCATGAATAGAAGCACCATGCACCATGCATGTTTGAGATCAGCTCTCAACAATAGCTAAGCGCCCCTGAAATAAACCCCACGGGGTGAGTTTCTGAAACTATAGGACTGACGAAAGGAAAGGAGTCCACGGGAAGGCAGCCAAGGTTTCTCCCAAGTCTGTGGCTGAGGCGACCTGGGACTGGGTGGGGCTACTGGGGGGGGGGCAAAGGGCTGACCCCCAGTGGGGGGGCTATAACCTCTTGCCCTTGCCCTTGCCCTTGCCTGGAGCTTTTCCCGGTTGGGGCCTCCGGGCCTGCCCCAGATTCTCAGATACTCAAGAGGCGGGCCCAGTGTCCCCATCCTCCACACCCCCATAATGGAAATCCAGCCTATTTAGATTCCCGATTCCCCACCCCTCAAGCTTGCTAAGAGTCTCTTTAGTCTCCTCTGGGGCCTCTTCTTGTCTGGGCTTAGGAAAGAATTCCATCCCTGACAACCGAACTCAGGACCAGGCCCCTGTGGCATCTTAGCCACTCCCGCCAGCATTTCCCACTGTTCCTCGGAATGTCCTGCTCAAGGTCAGCCCGCTTGTCCCACCCTTTCATCAAGGCGGCTGGGGTGCCTGGCGGGGCCCGTCCCGAGAGCCCCGCTGCGACCACAGAGCCCCTGGAGACAAATGAAAACAACCTGTCTGTGTAGGATTTTTTCTGTCTCTCTTCAACTTCGCTTTCATTTTTACAGGCTGACGGCGAGAGGGGTGGGGGAGGAACTGTATTTTAGGATGTGCATAATCCTGGATGACTTGCACACCGACATCTGTAGATTGCAGGAAAATATGTGAAAAGGGAAAAAAAGAGAGCAAATTGGCAATGATCTGTTTCAAATCGCAGAGGAGAACAACGTTCAGGGGTTGCTAAGGCAGAAAGTAATATCTTAAGTGATCTTACAGTCAGGAATATTGGCAATGTCAAGACTGTTCCATTTTATCCTCCAGCGGGAGCAGCATTTGTGAGCAGATTTGGCAGAGGAAATGATCCTAAAGTGCATTCTTAAGTCTCTACATTTTCTTTCATGTAAACTGCCAATAAAGAAAATTAAAGAACTGAAGGCGGTTCGGGGGGAGGAAAAATGCAGGTTTGCTTTCTACTCAGCACTGGAGAACATCAGGAAGGCAGTTGTGTGCCCTGGCGTTAGGCTAAAGGTTCCCTCTTTCTTTCTTTCTTTCTTTCTTTCTTTCTTTCTTTCTTTCTTTCTTTCTTTCTTTCT